>PVJH01004208.1:0-129142 GCA_004026705.1 Nesogale talazaci
TTTGTCAGGAGAGTTTTCAACTATAAAAGCATCAGTAACTCATCAGAATATTTGTTGTTTCTTTTTGACAAAAGAGGCAAGTGTCTGTCAAGAAAAATCTGGGGTTTTCCTTGACTTCCCTAAGGAATGTGGAGCCGGCCTTGAATAGCCATACGCTCCCGCGACCCGTGTGCAAAATAGGCGTATTGATTCGTGTGGGATCTTGTTGTTTGTGACATGCAACAGTATAAGTCAACATGACTTTGCCTGTTTGTTGCCATGTGTGAAACAGAATGTGCAGCTTTCATTAGCCAGAAGCCTATTATGTGCTGCGGTTTGAACAGAGGTCTCCTTGGAAACCCAAGGAAGCGCAATCCACACACAATAATTCAGCAGGAGACGTCGTGCTCCTAACGGGCTGCTCCCTCCATGGTTAAGTATCAATGTCTTGGCTGGTTGGATGTTCGAAAAGAATTTCCAGAACTCAAAAATGAATAGATAAAGACGCACACTCATGCTTATAAACAAATGCATCAGTTGCTTAAGGATTATAAGAAATGTAAATGCAAATAGCATTTTGTAATGATACCCCAGAGACTGACATTGTAGTCAATTTCTTGATAATGCATCATTGTAAACTTAGTTTTTACTACTGGTTTCCTTAGTAACTGGAACAACATATTGCTCAGGACATGAAATAATATCCTGTTTCAGCCACTGAGAATCTTGAACTAAAATGTAATTGATTTTGCATGAGTTACAGGACGATCATGTCCTCATTTCGATGAGATATTATAGCACACAATGAATGTTCTCAGGATTTTTTTCTCAAACCAGCCATTTTGGCTGAAATCATCTTATTGTGAGAATGTGAAAATTGCTTACAGGGTGAAATATTTTAACTTTAAGAGGAACACGTTATTAAACAGAATTATACATCTGATCTATAATCCTCAAACACACTGGGATTATATTTATTTTTCTGATACATAAAAATTCAGCATAATACAGACTATATATGTACTGTTAACTAATGCTAATGCTTATCTTGTAAGATCTGTGCATAGTCCAATACATACTGATGCAGCTATTATAAAATATGAACATGTAGGAAAGACTGGTATCCAGTAGAATTTTGTAGTCTAAAGTCAGGACAAAGAATCAGACAATTTTATTTTAATTTCATTTCCACAGCTGGCCTGCTATACTGCCTCTGGCAAATTATGAGATCTCTAGTGTCTCGATATCCTTATCTATAGAATGGGAATAATAACACCTGCATCACAGGGGGGTTATGTGGATAATTACTTGATCCGGGCAAAGAACTCTGAAGATGGAATATGCCAAATCTTATGATTGTTTTAAACCACAGATATAGCACTGTGTTACAGATATAAATTAGAGCGTGTTTTAATGAGCTTAGAAAATTAGAGGCTTCTGGTTTGCAGGAGGTTTGGGGACTTAGCAAAGCTCTGACTACTTCAGTGTTTCTACAAAGAGCATTTCCTAGAATATATGGAACTAGCAGAACAATTAAGTGATTTAAATTTTTTTATGATAGCCTTCCTAGAAATACTGCATTTCCAAAGAGGTGATAATATTATGTTCTGGGTAACTGTACTCTAAGTGAAATTTGTTTGTAGATGTTCTTTTTTCCCTTCTAATGGAGTGGATGGTCAGCCACCTTGCTAACTGCATTGTGAAACATCTGCCCATCCTAGTGGGTTGCAATTGGCAATTGGCATCCTAGTGGTTGCAATTTCTACAGTCAGACCTTCGTAAGTACTTGGCCAGTGGAGTCAGTGACCTGTCACAACAACCACTGGTGGCATTTCCAGGAAGTAGCAATTTATTCCCATTTTCTCGCTCACAGAAAACGAACAAATGCAGATATCAAGGCTTTTTTATTAATTGATTTTCTCCATTAGCAAGTACTGAAAGGATACTACAAACCAGCCAATATTTTAGGTATGGAGGGACTAAAACAATGAAAACATGGTACCTGTCCCTAAATGTCTGCCACTACCTGGATAGGGCAGCTGCTATGTGCTCAGGCGCTGCAGTGTGATATGGTGTGTGACAGAGAGCATAAGCGTTGTACTAAGAGAGCTACTCGTTCTAAGAAATGCCAAGGACATGGGTTCTGAGGGGAGTGATGTTTGAAGTGGGCCTTGTGGAATAGGCAGTAATTCAAAAGATAGCGAAACAGAGGGGAAGCTTTAAAAGACACAACATGTAACTCCTGCATTTGGCGCAAGAAAAGGGGAAAAATGTAGTAGACAGCAAGCAGTCTGATTGATCAGAATATCAGTTATATGGAGGAAAGTAGTAGAATATAAGTACACATGTGGAAAGTTATATGTAAAATCTTCCTACATAGAATTTTAACGTCAGCAGCATCATTTTTTAATTTTCTCCTTCTTTTCCTTTAGTTGCTACTTCTTTCTCCAAAAGGATTATTGATAGAGATTTCCAAATGCTACTTGCCATAATGCAGTATTGTAGCTAAAACACCAGAAAGTTTGACAAGGTCCAAAAACTCACTAATCAACTCAGCGTGTCTTGACAGAAGCAGACAACCTCATCTTTGTCCTTTGGAGTGGTGGTGGCTTGGGACTATAACACCACTACCAGCAATGAAACAACCTTGTGTGCACAGAAGTAACCATGTGCTAAGAAACACGATTGTAACAGTTCGACAGTGATAGCAGCTCTGCCAAAGGGCTTTGGACTGTTCAAAAAGTGAATCAGCACATGTGTTAGTCTTACAAGTCAATTGAAATTTGCAAACTAGGTTTAAGAAAATGATTTTGGCATAACTAATTACTGAGATATTTTATAAAATAACAAATTTCTGTTTAAACACCACACATCCATGCAGGGTCCACCAACACAAACTTCTAGTGACACCACTGGTCCAGAGAGCAATAAGGGCTACCAAGGGTCTATCTTCATAGAAGGGAAGAACACTCCTGATGCAGTATCACAAACTGCAGCCTGGAAGCAGAGAACCCTGTAGAGAATGTTTGCATTTGTCACCAAGACCAACTAAGCTAGTAAAATTGAGTTAATGCCAACTCATCACTGCTATCAACAGAGTAGAATGACCCCATAGGTTTCTAAGGCTGTAGATCTCTTTTGAAAGCCTGGAGAGCAAGTGGCTAGTGGATTTGAACTATCATTCTTTTGGTTAACAGAATTTGCGTTGTCCACTTCATCATTAGAACTCCTTATATTTGTCAAACTGTAGAGTTATATTATTCTAAGTTAGTATCATAATGGGTAAAGAGATCGTAATTCCTGGCATGAAGTCAAAGGGCATCTAATGGCAAGCAGTCTGCTTCTGTAGCAGGAAAATGGCAGGATAGTTACTAAATGAAATCAAGTATTTGTGGGCAACAACTGATTGGTAGGGTTGTTGACAATGGAGCCCAGAGCATAAACTATCCAACATTCCAACTTGGCAATCCAAATATCTAACAGCTGTGCCTCTTCCAGTCAAGCCTTCAATGCTGACTCCTAGGGACCTTATAGGACAGGGTAGCACTGCTAGTGTGGGATTCCAAGTACAGAACTCTTATTTTTTTTTATCTTGGGAGGGGCATCACTGCCCTCCAGTGGTGGTGGGAACTACCCAGTGCTGCTCCTGAGAACCGCTGCTGGATTTGAGCTGCCAAGCCTGAGGGCCGCAATCTCGCACTCAACCACTTACGCCACCGGGGCTCAGGCAGAACAGAACTCTTTAGTTGAAAGTCTTTTATTTCTCCAGACAAGTAGCTGGTGATTTTAAAGTGCTGACCTTGTGGTTATCAACTCAATGCATAACTTCTGTACCAGGTCTTCATGTCCGAGGAGACAAAATCAATAGAATACTTAGAAAAAAGGGTGGCGGGAGAACGGGAAAAAAAAAAAAGAATACTTACAAAAAGGCAGTATGCCTTTGTATTTCCATCTGTGCAGAGCACTCAAAAACAACAAACTCACTTCCATTGAGTCAATGCAGACTCTAAAGCCTTTTTGGACATTGAGAGAGGGAACATGGTGAGTCAAGAAGAAAAGATAGCAAATTCAAAGACCGATATTTATGAGCTGGGATGAGACACAGAAAGCAAACCAAGAAAGCAAAAGCTGAAGTGCTCTCTATCAAAGGGATAGAATACAAAGGTCGTGGAATGTCAAAAAGGAATGACTGCTACTAAAAGCACGTGATGGAGGAAACTTCAGACAAGCCATTACATTTTGAGAATTTCAGGATTTGCTTTGAGTTTTTGATATGTAAGCGAGGCATTCATGATTAATAAGGGAGTGGGTTAATGGCATGAAAACCATAATTATAAACCACTCTCCTTTAGTAGTAAATTAAAAAGAAAAACTGATAAAACAAAACCACAAAACAGAAGAAAAGGTAGTCGATAGAGATTATCATAAAAACATCAGCATTAGTTTTAACATTGCTATATGGGGCGTTGTACAACCATGTGTTCTGTTTCCAATATGCAAATATATGCCTGTTCAAATCCGCTCCAGGAATAATATCTTCAAGTTCTTGATTCCTGTGTCTTTTATAGGCATTCCTTTACAAACTCTGCAGCACTCTGGTCAAAGGGTTAGGCTCTTAAAAAGTGGTAAGGTACCGTGAAAAAAATTAAAAAATTATATAGATATCAAGACATCTGAAAAGTTAAATCTACCATCAAAGCTCATCAAAATAAAGCAATAGCATAATTTTGCTATATTCTAGACTGCTCTTTTATAACTGAAGACAACATTGCAGCTTATTTGAAGTGTTGATATTATTGGGGGACAACTCTGCATTGGTCTCCCATGTCACTACATTGACCTGTGAATCAGGCTCTGGATAGTTTTATAGCAAATATTCTTAGTAAGCCCTTATTGTCTCCAAAACAAGGATGATTCACTTGCAGCCTTCGAAGAGAAAGCTATTGTCTCCTGGAGCAAAGGGTAGCATCTTGACTTCATCTTTTTATAATGTTGCCCACTGACATCAGTGGTGGTGTCCCCAGGGGCTTGGGACTTAGGGAACTGGCACCAGAGCAAAATTGCTGATATTTTAGTTATAGCATTTACTATGAGAAATAAACTATATTTTGGCTCTTCTCCAGGCAGGAGCTCTGGCAAAGACAGTGTGTTTTTGGCAAGCCCATGAAACCATGGCAAGAGGGTAAAACATCAGACCCTCATGTTCTTTGCCATGGATACTATTAGCAATAGCAACAATAATAGAGTTAAATTTAGAGAGCATATAATGGAGGCTTACTGGGGAAGATACAATGATAGAGCTCTTAAGTATGGGCAACCAAGAAATATTTCCCTAGAACATAAAACAAACCAAGAGCTTTGCTAGTCTGGATGTTAGGAAATGATGAACAAGGGAGATATGAGTCCTGCTCCTATGGAGTGGAAAGTACATTTATTCCTCAAAGCAACACTGTAGGAGTATCATTACTTTCAACCTATGAAAATCAGAGTTGAGCAAGATTAAACAATTTATCCAAGGTCACACTAATCTCTAGTTGCAACAAGATTTAAAACCCAGTCTTAAAGGATCTGTAATTACTGAGTAATACAATAACTTTAAAAAATGGACTCTATAGCAGTAAAATAGCAGTTTTCATTAAAATATGCATATACTTGATACAGTCTTGTCAAAATATTATGTTGATAATATCTTAAAAAAGCAAAAAGACCATAACTATGTGGCAACAAATTGGAACTTAAAACTGACTTTTTCAATTTTTTTATTTCTCTTTATTTAATCTAATCAACATCAAAATCTCAAGGTTTTGCATCTTTTGTTGTTTTTCACTTTTAATTAGCATTGCATCATACTTATAAATAAAGAGTGTTATGAAGTACTGTCCTGGCAGAATCAAATTTAGATTGGCAGTTAATTTTGTTCATTTGTACTAACCGTGTTTGACACGGTTAATTTTTGATCCATCAAAGAAAGGCAAAGGAAGCTTTAGTTAAAGATCATAGGTGCTGAAGTCAGAAGTCACGAATCATCTACTCCTGACCTTAATGAGCTCGTGGCAGGGACAAATTGCTCTTCTATTGCTGAGTTTTCTGAAAAGTTGAATCGTAATAGTACCTGTGGATAAGGTTGTGATTTGGTTTAATTAATTTAATGACTCGATGCACTTAGCACACAGGGACTGTCACATAGTGAGTTCAAATTAAATGGTTACAGGATTTGTGACATCACATTGGGGACTCAATGAGTAAATGTCGCTGTTAATGCCATAATTCTGTAAGTAATAGTTGTTCAAAACAACTCTGGTCTGAATACTGAATTGCAAAGCAATACCTCTTTCCATGTCTGACTCTGTGAGAATAGGGCAGCCAGGCCAGTTTAATGATTATGGCTGATTTACAAAAGTAAAATAAATGTCACCAGCTTCCACCATGATCATTTAGGCGAGGTGAGTGGTCCTAAAGAGAGTAAGGACTCAGAAATGTTGTCTCTTATTCCCAGTTCCATTATGGCTTTGCTAGGGTGGAATAAATAAATCACAAATAAATAAATAGACAAATCACTTAACCTTTCTGTATTTCAGCTTCAGCAAAATGAGTGTGATAAGCCTTTGCTTTTTAAAGGCTTTGAAAGCAAGGGCTGTAAGGTGCTACAAGAGTGACAAGTGTTATTAACTTTCCAGTATTTCACTCTTTCTTATGCATACCCTGAATGTTTGCTTTTCATCTTGGGAATTAAATACTTCTTTAACATTGATATGCGGTAACTACAGGAATTAGCAAAATTCACCAGCTCCTCAGATAAAATCAGAAGGACAAATAAGTCAGTCAGTTAATTATGTGGAAGAATAGATTAGGGAAAGGAAGGGCAACTTCAACAGAAATTTCCTGATTGTTGTTCCAAGTTCACAGTTACAATTTTGCAAGGTAAAATAGGGAGACTGGAGGTGACAGAGCTAAAGAGAAGATGATAGTCCCTCTGCGATTCCTAGCCAGGTTATCGAGGGTACTCTGCCTAGACTTCCTTCAGACTCCTGCATCCTTTTGCTTATACGGTGTGTCACCACTTCAATCAGAGTCAGGCTGCTCTATTTTGTACTTTTTAAGTAATTGCTGTTACGTGATATGTCTCAGAAACCTATTTCATTTCCATAGCTGTATTCTTTGACTGTTCATTTTTATTTTTTATTACTTATAAACTGCTGTTGGAAGTGCAAGCATATATACACACATATATATTTAGCACATATCTATATGTGTAAGCTGATGTGAAAAAAACTGAGTGGAATATTTCCACACACTTTTGAAGTCCCTCTGTGTGTATGTGTGTATACTCTTTATTGTTAAAAGGGTATTAGAAAGTTAAAAATATCTGTGTTATTTTCTTGTTAATCACTCATTATTACTCTTATTCTCTGAAGCACTTTTAAATGATGGACACTTGTAAATTTTTCATAAATTATCAAAATATTCAAAGGATTGGCATATGTTGCTCCTGTTCATAAAACACACACAAAAGAGTTACTGCGGTTTGTTGGCCAAATGAGATTTGCCACACTCCTCATAAATCTTTTATTTAATGTGTTTTTGTAGGAAATCAATATTACATTGGTGTAAAATACAGATAAAATATAGTCCACAATGCATGTTATAAAAGAGGCTTTACTAGAAGTACTTTTATGATACATTTTAATGCTTCACATTTTTATTTCAATGTGAAATTATGTTTTCATGTGGTGTAAATGTATCTTTTTCTTCGGTGGTGCAAGCTCCATCACATATGTTCATGCATGTGTAGTCAGTTTTTTTCTTCTGTATTTCTGCCACCTAATTTTTGCTATGCGCCATTTCCCCAAGGACACACTATGAACAAATCAATAAACTAAAGACATGGCCATATATGTTCAGATATTGTACATGTATTAATTCTTCAAAAGAACTCTTAAAGTATTTGTGGATTTAAATGTTTTCAGATAAACTATGTAAATATAATGATTAACAATCTGTCGTATTCACTGGTGGAGAAAGAAGATGTAGCATTTTTCTAATTACACAGGCCAGTGCGGGGGGGGGGTGTGACTGCAGAGGAAGATTAAGCCATTTGTATTGATTCAATGTGGCACTACAGCATGAGGAGGAAAGTTAGCCTGGTTGTGGCAAATGCGGAGGACTGATGAGGGGAGAGCAGGCTCTGCAATCTTGGCTACAGACAGCAGACTCAACTCATTGTCTACCCACAGTGATTCAGCTCTATCTTATCATGGATGGAAACATTGAAAATCTGATGGAAATTACTGTTTAATCATCAGCACGTGGAAAACCCACCTGGCAGACACCTTCTGTGTATCCTCTCATCCCCATTCCTTTATAAAGGAGATCCAAAACCAAAATCACATTTCCCAGCTTGAAATAGAAGGGTCTTAAAGAAGAATGCCTCGACATTAGTTTCTCCAAGTAGATTGTCAAAGGCAGATTTGAATTCTGTCTCTATTGTTAGATATAAAATTGTTTTACAATTTCCACAGGTGGGGTTGGTCATAGATTGTTGTCGCTCACCTGTAGGGTTTACTGTGGTTATCCAGTTGCTATGGTTGTGTTTAAGAAGGACACAGCACTTTTTGAAAGCGACTCCATCTTGCTCTGTATCTCATTACTTTACTAATGCTTTATGCAACGCAATCTGTATGAAAGAATATGGGGTAAGTGTTGCTATTGTAGTATAGATGTTTGTTAAAAGATGATTTATGGAGTTCAAATTATACTGCATATTATAAATATGATTTTTTCTCTTTATTCCCTGCTCCTAGGGATTGTATAGTGAAGAATCAAACTGCGCTAGTATAGAACTTTCCAAAGCTGTACATTTTTGCAGATGTAGGCCGCTACACCTTTTTCTTACAGAATCGAAGGTGGGTCAAATCATCTGCCTTCTGGTTAACCACTTAGCACTTTAATAACTGGACTTCTTGTGTACATACAATGCATGTTCCCGGGCTGAGCCCCAGTGGCGTAAGTGGTTGAGTGCGGGACTACGGCCCACAGGCTTGGGGGTTCAAATCCAGCGGCAGCTCTCCAGGAGCAAGGCTGGGTAGCTCCCACGACCCCCAGAAGGCAGTGATGTCTAAAAAACAAAAACAATGCATGTTCCACAAATAGCATATTTTGCTTTCTATTCATAAAGAAGAAAAAATTCAGTAGTATATATAAAATTATACATGGTATCTATTATTTTTGGAAGTGTGTGGATGAGTTGACTGCAAAGTCAATCCCCCCCACTGGTTAGCAGTTTTGATGTAGGAGATATTTACTAAATTGGGACACTTGCATTCATTCACCACTCAAGTGAGCTCGAGAGTCTTCCTAAGATGTAGTTGGCATTTCTAGAAGTTGACAGTTCAATGCACAGAAGGAGTCACTTAAACGGTCCTCCATTTTTCCCTGAAGCAAAATGTGCCACGAGCATATGTAGCAGTCTGTATTCCTCACTGAACAGCGATTGATGTCATTAGGTAACTGGGGTCTCTGGTTGCCATATCTAGTCAAAATTTTAAGCTGAAGCAGACTCAGGCATACCAGGGTGAGATCTCACCTGTGGTCTAATAGATTGCTATTTTCTCAATGAATGGTTTTCTTCTGGGAACTCTTCTTGTACTCCTGTTTGAAGAAGGGGATGAAACTGAAGGTTCATTTTGGTTTTGTTGTCTTTCCTTTGGATCAAACTACTGAGATTCCTTTGCAGAGGGAAATAGGTTGACTGCGGAAAAAGTAATGTAAAAGGAAACAAAGGACCTTAGAGTAAACATAACCTTTTCAGAGATCCAAGAGACCTACTAAAATAGAGAACCAAAAGATTATTCCTGAGCTCACCAAGTTATAACTTTTGTATCACCGGAAACACGGAAATATTTCTTTAAGTTCTGCATCCTCAAATTAGTAAGATGAGCTCAATTGAGAATGAAAAGGTCTGGATTTGACTTTCTTGTAGCTACCAAATCTTGAGCCTGTCACTGTCTCTCCATTTTTCTTAGGTCTATGCTATATGTTATTCTGGGTTTCTATAAGCCAATACAATATGAATTACTACCTAAACTCTAAAATGGTACGTATGCTTTCAACATCATAATTAATATCCTACAACCTGTACCTCAGAGCCTTACTAGAATTTTGAACTTCTGTTTGTTTCTTTTGTATATTTTCACTTTGTTTTGTGATTTTCTCTATGTCTTTGCAGAAATGATAGCACAAGTGAATGAGGTATTAATCTTTAATTAAACCACTTCTGTAATGTGAAAAACATAATGGAGAGTTTTGCTAGGATTTTGGAAATTTAAATGTATGAACCTAATTGTGAATTCCCAGTTCCAAGTCTTCTATGGACAATAGTCATTTTAACCTGTTTGTAACCGCTAATTTAAAACACAAATTTAGAATCTAGAGGACACTTTTTTTCAGGTTACAACTTGTAAAAGAAAGGTCAAATGACAGGTTCATTTATCGTTAGATCAAGTCAAACTGTCAGTATGAAATGGATAGTTTGTTCAGGTTGCCAGATTGTAGGTAGTTGTCAAATTTACTGTCAATCACTCAATTCAGAGACAAGTGTAAGATTAATATTATTTTTCAAAGCTTATCTTAAAATTTGTTGTATAATTTAGAAGACTCATGAGAGGGCTACATTTCTGATACTATCCTTGTTTAAGTTGTATAATTCTTCTTTCAAAGTTTAATGGAATGATAGATTTCTCAAATTTCCCTTAAAAGCCATTGTTTGGGAAAGTAATTGTATATTTTGAAAAATTCTACAGTATGGCCTTTTTGTTTGGTTCCTATATTATTTATGATTTATATTTATTAGACATCCTTTTCTTCATCTCTTCCAAACAGGAAATGATAATTAAGAAAATATGATTTTCTTTTGTCTATCCGAAAATATGGGCTAGCAACAGTTTTCAAGAATATTTGACTTTTCGACTTTAAGACAATCTGATCTATATCAAGAACATTTCTGTTTCATTACATTATTTCCTTCTTCATTAATATCAAACAAATTGGACAAAGTTCAGCTCCATAACCATTTGAATTGTAATGGATATTGAACAACATTGCTAATAAGCAACTGAAAGAGAAGTAGGATTTCCATATCTTAGATTGTGTCGCTAGTTGACAAAACTTGAGGAGACATTGTGATAAATAGAGTGCTATTGATGAAACATGGATATATTAGCTGCAAGTGGATTGTGGTGACATTGATTGTCTATCAGCAGGAGCGATGATACTTGGTGGCGGATGAATGTGGAAGCTCCTTGGGATGTGCTCAGTCCCAGAGGAAGTGACAATGGGAAGATACACAAACTGTTGTGATGTATGTACCTACCTGATGAATTAATTCCCAGGGTTGACATTCAGTCAGAGTGTGTGTGTGTGTGTGTGTGTGTGTGTGTGTGTGTGGTGGGGCTGGGGGGCGTCGCGGCGGTTATAAAGATCGCTTTACAAAAGTTTGAATGGAAGCAGACTAATTTCTATCCTTAAGGTATGAAGAATGTCATTTCGTGGGGTGGATATTTTGCCACTATTCATTAAAGGGTCCATTGAGTCTTGTATCCTGAAACTTCCTCCTCCTGTAATTGTTTCATATCCCATGATACAAAGTGTAATTTGTTCCTTTTTTTTATTGTCTTTCCGGATGAAAGTAGAAGCATACATATGCGTTTTAGATTCTTTTGTTTCATTACACGCCGAATTAGCAGCACTTCCACTAGCCAGGTTTGATATTTCATTAATTCTAGGAATAGCAGTGCTTAGTCAAATGGGAGTCTGAAAGGCAGGAGGCAAAACCAAGTATGTCTCCTGCATTTGCTTTTAAAACCTGGACTCTAGACTATGGAAGGGAAGAAGAAAACAATATTTCCTTGAAGGGGATAAATATTAGTTCTTTATTTATACAACCCAGTTTACAAGCTTTATGAATTGTCACAGATTTGTTCATATGTTCAAAGTTCCAATGTGAGTGTTAGTGAGACCACAGACTCTGCAATAATTATTTTTACCCTCACACCAGAGGAATCAAAGAACTGACATCCTGCCTTTGAGAACTTTTATTTGAACATGAATGCCATGCTAACTGCTCTGTTGTTTCACGGAGGCAGTCTCGCCTTGCCATTCTCACCAAGTTGACATTGCTTCATGAACCCTGTCAAAAGTAGCTCAGCAAGTAGTCAGAAACATGATCATGCCTATCCATTAGGCCTTTCTTACCCTCTCCCCCCAAAAGCAATAGCCCAAAAGAGGTTCATCATGACCTCAATTCATTGGAAATCTCTGCTTGTATACAATGCCTTTACTCTGCCAGTTTCTGGTACTCAGATGAACTTCTTTCTGCCTCTATGGTTTCACTATTATTCCATTTTCAGAAGAGAACTTGGTGTCACTCTTTAGAACAATGTCCCAGCCTGCTATTGTCTGGAAACTCGGAGTCCTGTTGACTACTCACTCTTTGCCATGGTCCGCTTTTTTTTCAGGTTTCAAATCCTATTACAACTCCCAGAGAGGGCCCAGAATCATTCAGGTTATTATTATTTTTTCTAAATAACTGAAACACTGACTTGGGCTTTCAATAAAAAATAAAAAAGCATATTTATTGATCTGTTTTTGCTTCACTAGAGTTTGTAACATGCAGACACCATGACTGTGGTTTATTATAAAAGAGTGTATCTTAGGTTTTTATAATTTTTTCACCATGACAGCAGTCTTTTTAGAATAGTGAAACATACATGTTTACCTATACATCTATACATAATTGTTTCAAGCCGATATTTTTTTTGTTCTTGTCCCTGCACTGTCAAAAAGATACCATGATATTCTTTTATCCTTAACTTATGGCCATGTACTTCATGACCTTCCTTGCCTCACATCTTCACCTTCTTCTTAGGAAAAAAAGGAAGCCCTTTGTTGAAAGCTGCTGCTGTTCTAAGAGTTAGCTCCCTCCACCTGGGAACTCCCCATTAAAAAAGGCTTTACTTCGCCTACAGGCTGCCAATTAGTCTGCTTCCATAACTGTGACTGCTTTTGGAGAGGATTTTTTTCCCCCGTTGTTATCTATTGTGTTAACTTATGGGATAAACTTCCAGGGATTTGACCCACACATTCCTAAAACTTCCCCACAGTAAAACAAGAAGTATAAAACAACCTTACGAAATAAATCTACTCCAAGAGAATATGGTTTGTTTCAATATAGAGTCACTCCTAGTACTTTTCTAATTTATTTGGCGGTATGAGACTTTTCTTATAAGTAAAATTTTCAGATTACAAGAGCACTTTTGATACTCCCTCTCTAAGTCTTAGACATTTTACTTAAAATGCTATTAAATGTATGAAATAACTTGATATCCCAGCAGATCAAGTTCAGCCAGCATGATTGGAGATTTTCTCGATGATTTAAGGAATCATGATGATCGTCGGTTCTATTCTATGACCTGCACTTCTCGGGATGGCTAAAATGTTATCGCTTGCTTGTTTTCATCTTTGGATTGTTCTTATATGGCATCTACCAGTTTTCACTTTGCTGACATCATTGCAAAGAGAAAAAGACACAAGCTGCCAGTGTGGACCAGCATTAGTTACTTCCTCTGGATCCTCTGGAAATGGCCTTTTGAAGAAAGAGATACGCTGTAAGGAGGGAGCCAAGCAAGTTGTGGACGTACATGAACCACATCAAACAACTAACGAAAACCTTGGGGGCCAAGTAGGGGGAGCAAATAGATGTGGTTCTGACCAATTTGGTCGACTAGTAAGAAAGATGTTAAAGTATTTTCCTAGGAACTCAGAAATACCCCATTACAGTGGTCTCTGCAGAATTCAACGCCTTTGAGATCAGAAGGTATGTGTGGACAGAATGACTGACAATATAGTGGCTTTAAGGGAGGAAAGCATTAATAAAAAGAAGGCAGATTGGCCAACAATTGCTTCCCCTGAAATAAAAGCTGAGCTTCGAAAAGTATCCTGAAATTGGTTACAACAGACATGCTTTCCCTACATCAGCTGAGAAGCCAGAACATCAAGGTCACTTCCTTCATTTGAGAGGGAAAAGAGAGAAAAGAAAAGAAAAAAAACTACATAAAATATGAATAAAGTGTCAATCAAAGCTGGTTTTTCTGTATATGCTATGGTAATGTGAGCCATATTGCTCTATTGCTTTTTTATTTTTAAACACAACTAGATCTGGTAGTTTGGCAGCATTTTTTTCCCTTTTCTTTCTTCTTTTCTCCCCCTCCCCTCCTTTTAACAAAGACAGCACCTTCAAACTCTTTTCATAGCTAGGCTGGAAATCCTGCCAGGTACAAAAAAAAAATGTTATTGAAAACCTTTCTCCCCTTATAGGCCCGTTTTGACAGGAAATCTTTGAGAGGCGGCAGCAATGAAGTGCCCAGAGATTTCATCTGTCTTCTTTTGCTCCAGGAAATGCTGAGCACAAGGCTCCCTATTAGGCAAATAGAAGGAGGACCCAATCCCCTTAACAATCATCCACGGCCTGCCCTGAGTTGACAGCTCTCTGTGTCCTAGACTGCCAGAAGGCCCTGGAAGGGAGCTTGTGTTCCTGGGACCCGGGTACACGTTTCTGACAGTACTTTACAAGAAATATTATGTCGGCTGTGTGTGCAACTTCTCCGGCACTCATCAGAATAAGATACACTAGGCCATGGAGGTGTTAATTTGAAGTACTGTTGCTCTTTATTTACCCCCTTCCTTACATGGTTCTGACATAAGTTCTTGCCTGGGTGTTTTCCCCTTGTCATTCTGAGTGTTTGGTTAAATTTCCGCCGCCATTAGCTACTGTATCATTACATCCAATAGAATGATAGAGCTTTTCTTGACAGATACCAAATTTAAATTTCAAAGAATCCTTTCCGAAATCAAAATGCCAGCTTGTAGCAATACTACAGACATTTAAACAGCTGTAGTTCAGAAATAATTAGGAAGAGGCAAAATGAATAAAGTTCACAATAGAAATAAAGTGATAAGAAGCTTAAATCATGTTCAGAAGACATGCTCAGCTTAGGCTTCTTTTGTAAACTTTGTTACAACAGTTTCTGGCACATACATAGCAACTGCAGACCACAAGATGCCTGAAGTGAGGGGGTCCATCAATCTGGGAGTAGCACTAACTACAATGTGACAAAAAGTTCACTGTACATGTATCACCTGCTGTTAGTCAGCCAATCGTATTTTAGATTTAAATATCAACTAAATAGCAGGCTGTGTTTGAAGAGCAGTAAGGGGAAGGGGAAATAATTTCTCAAAGCATTATAGGACATGGAAAAGGATTTTTCTCTCTCTGTGAAACAAACCAAATGTGTTGCCTTCGAGTCAACCTGGACTCCGGTGGTCCAACCTGGACAGGAGGGAACTATTCCTGTGGGTTGCCAAGACTGTCACTCTGTTAGAGGAGTGGGAAGTGTCATCTTTCCCCCACATTAAGTTGGTGGGTTTGAACTGCCGGTCTCATGTGGTTACAGGGCAGCCCCATGTGTAAGCCACAGCTTCTCTGCGGATGAAGAGGTAAACTATTCTACAAGGAAAGACTAGAGAAGACTTCATGCAGTTCTCCTTACCGGGGTTGGTATGCTGAGAGCTAACATTCAGACACAATGACTACAGAGTGACTTGCTATCCTAGGAGCCCAGTGGTACTGGTGTGTAACACCAGTTACACACCCACCAGTCTCTCTGCAGAAGACAAAGGAGGCTCTCTTTCTCAGAAAGCGTTGGTCTCAGAAACATAAACGAATGATGTGAGTTGAAATTGACAATTTGTTGTGTTTGGTTAATTTGAGTGAACCTTACAAAGACTGTCCTACCTTGTCTTCCAGATTCTTGTCCCTTTCTCCATTCATCCAGGCACCAAACAGCTGTCCATAAATGATATCTTAAAAAAATATGATGTATTATATTGCTCCTCTATCTAAAGCCTTTCAATAATATTTAACTTCCAACTTGCTCACATTGGTATATCAAACTCTCCTTTATCTGCCCCAGCTTTTCTCTCTCGGTTCACAATCTTAAACTAAGTTTATTTTCATAGTCCATTCACTAGTGCATATTAAGTGCTTTCTGCCCTACGAAACAAAATCAACTCCGTAGCCATCATATCAACTCCATAGCCAACATATGCATGTCGGATCTTGGTGACCCTCTAGGACAGGGTGGAACTGCTCCTTAAGCTTAAGGAGATACATGAGATAAAGATATGTGAGATGTGTATTTCTAGAGGAGCAGGTGGTCTCATTCCTCCGCCAGAGGAGCACCTGGCTGTGCGGCCAGTGGGGGTGTAGCAGCGGGATGCTTAGCCCACAGGGCTAGCAGTGCTCCTCTGCATGGCAGCAACATGATCATAAACTTATTCATTGCTGGCATAATGATATTTTCTGTCCCCGTCTTAATGAACGTGTTCAGGCACCTGCTCTTTTCACTCTCTCGGGCAGCTCTTCTTGCTACAGCAGAAGGGGCTTGCTCGATCCGCGTCACAGAGGCAGGTAAATGTATCAAAGCACATCTCTGAGCATCAAACGTCTCAGGAATGGGCATTGGTGTGTCCAAGAGTTTCTTTGCTTCATGGAATACTAAGGGAGGCTTGTGGGGATGTTTCTACCCTTGAAGTGAGTCCCTAGGTGATTGGCTTCCTGCTGTTCCAAGTTCTATCTTTTGGGTTCATTTATGGGCAAAAGTGACTCAAATGGTAGAAGCCGAAAATGACAGTGACATGGGAATGGTTAGGTTCCTACAAGCACAGCGAGGAGGATGTAGCATTCCTAGACATGGTGGACAATTGAAAGGTATCCCAGAGAAATTACTGAGAGGGGAAGGATGCGCAAACCTCATAGTGAGGCAGAAGGAAAGAAAAAAAGAGGAAAGTAGAAAGTAAAATTATATATATAATAGATATGTATATATTCACATATCTTTTTATATAAAGATAAGTACATTTGTGTGTATATATAGTAATATACAGAAATAAATACACAACAAAGAAGAATATGGACTTGGGGCCTCTATTTAAATTTTACCTTAGTACAAGAACAGTTTGTTCTAATAATGTGGCACTAAATGATACCTTCCCACATGATTGCTGAAGACAAAATGGTTGCATTAACAATTATGATGAAGAAAGCAGAGGGTGCCCGACTATTAAAAGTTATAGCATCTGGGTCTGAAAGGATTGAAATTAAACAAGTGGCCATCTACCAGGGAAGCAAAAACACCCACATAGAAGTAGCACACCTGCCTACGTGCTCATGAGGTATTGACAGGAAGAGGTGTCAGAAGTTAAAAACAAGAAATCAACTGATATGAAGGAGGTGTGGACAAAAGGGAGACCGAAAATCCACCCGTAAAATAATTGAACAGTCCCTCACAGAGGGGCGACACATAAGGAGTGATAGATCCAGGGTGCAGTCGAGCACTGAGGAAACATAACTATTGTTTGCTCTTTAATATTTCCTCACTGTTATGACTTTCATCTTACTTCATTAGTCTTATTAGACCTGCATATGCTTATTTGTATGATAAAGACTGTTTAATGCATATAATCCAAAATAGATAACCCCCCCCCTCCAGAAACAGTATAATGACTAATTATACTGTTTCTGGAGGGGGGGGGCTTATCTATTTTACTATTATAACAGAATAATGACTCCTGAAGTTACAGGAGGAGGGAAGGTGGGGGAGCTGATAGCAACGACTCTCCCACCCTTCTTGGGGACAATGAATAGGAGAATTATGGATAAACATATTCACTGGATGGTGAAAGATATGGCAAAAATAAGAATAATATACAATATAGTAATTAGGGTTCCTGGAGGGTAGGGTGGGGAAGGGCAGGAATAAAGGCTGATATCAAATATTTTGAGAAGAAAGAAAATGCTTCAAAACCGAAAGTGGCAGCAATTGAATAATTATTCTTGATCTAATTGAGTTATGGATTGTTATAATACCTATAAGAGCTCCCACTAAAATGATTAATAAAAAAGTCAGGTGGAATAGAACATTTTCCAATGTAACCACAACGTAATAAGCATTAAGTACTACTTTTGTGATTGAGAGATGCTTTTAAATCATGGGATTTTAAATATTAAATTACTGAATGGTTTTCAGAATTATGCAAAGTCAAAACTAATAGCAACTATAATTGTGTTAATAAATATCCTTCCTCTACAGAACTGAGCAAAATGATGCATGTTCAAGATGATGACAAAGTACTTGTTCAGTCAAATATAGCACACACATGATACTTCCTCAATTTATACCTTGGTAGTGAAACATGTTAGGTTCCCTGGTGGCATAGTGAGTTACATTAACCTTCAAAGGTCGGCAGTTCACCCCTAGAAAGCTACTCAAAGAAAAGGCTTGACAATATCTTCCCAAAAAATCGCATCCATTTAAACCCCTATGGGACATAGCTGTACTTTGACACCCATGTGGATGTCACGAGTCAGAATCCATTTGACAGCCCCTAACTAGTTTGTTTTCAGGTACAATACCAGTAAAGGAATCTGAAATGATGTCATCTCATAACAACGAAACACAAAAGTCCCCATCACCTGATGAGAATGCTCTCCGTGTGGGCCGGAGGCAAGCCGGGAGGCTGATGAAAGCTAAGCACTTATGAAGTCCTGAGGAAGTGGAGCCAGAGCAGCTCCACGGCAGGAGAGGCCCAGCAAGGTTCCCACGAGCACGAGAGGATAGGGAGCAGCAGCAGAGTTTGAACATGCAGAAGGGTTAATTAAAGTTCTGTTTCTAGAAAAAAAAAAAAAAAAAGAGTGCTTTCTCCCTACTATTGATCTCTCTCTCTCTCTCTCTCTCTCTCTCTCTCTCTCCCTCACAAACACATGCTCTCTGCCTCACAAACACATAAAACACACATCCAACCAAACATACAAGCTACCTACCTGTCTTAGGGAAATGGGTGTCTTACCATACCCGATTAAACAGTAAGCGGAAGTTTCCACAGACTACATTTCAGAACCATATCTCCGATTCAGAACACGGAAGTGAAGAATGTTCCTCTCCCAATGGCCTCATTTCTCAATATGAATATTTTTAACCGAGGCTAACAGTCAGTCGGTCATTTGAAGAAAGCTAACAGGATAAAGAAAATGATCAATATAAACAACGGGGAGGGAGAAGTTCTCACAGGGAAACACGATTTTCTTCTGCTAAACTTTATTTTTCTCTCAAAAAAGAATATGAAACCCTCTAGTATGCTCTTGGATATTCAGAGTGTTACCTCTACAAAAGAAGGACTGAAAAAATCTATTTGGTTTTAAATTTGTGACTGTTTTTTCTATAAGTGAATCAAGAAAATTCTAAAAATTTATGATCAACAAGTTTCTTAAAATTTGCAATAAAAAAGATATGAAAGCAGACAATCTGGAGAGATGAATACACTCTAGTGGACCCAGTATTTAAGCATTATAATTTCCACAGTTTTAAAAAATACCTAGAAAAAATTCAATTGCCCGCTATATGTGCCAGAGCAACCAAGAGACAGGATTTTTTAAAATCGTGTCTCGGAGAAAAATAATAATTAATGATAAACTAAAAAAAATAAAATAAATATATGATTGTAAAAGTCCAGGACATCAACAGAACAAAATAACATGAAATTTTGCAGAAAAATTGAAAAAAAAAAACAAAAAACCAAAGACTCCATCAGACCTACCATCAGCTATGTTAGATTCTAGAAAAGAACTGACGGATAACCACCTTCAAATTCATGAGGAATAAGGATTTGTATCTGCTGTTAGGTGCCGTTGAGTTTGCTTTCACCAAAAGCAATCCTATGCACAACCGCATGAAGCAAAGCCAGGCTCTGGCATCCTCACAACTGTGGCGCTGCTCAAACCATTCTGTCGATTCTTCTTTCCTCTTTCCCACTGCCACACGACATCACCAAGTATGATCATGATGTCCTTCTCTGGGAACTGGTCTCTCAAGATGATCTGTCCAAAGTACATGAGAAGAAGCGTTGTCATCCTTGCCTCAAAGAAGCACTCCCAGTCTCCTCCGTCCAAGACAGGTATGTTTGTTCTTTTGGCAGATCCTGGTACTTTCAATATTCTTCACAAACACCAGAATTTCAATGCATACATTATTCTTCGGTCTGTTGGGGAATTTGTATTTAGATGGCAGTAGACAATCCAACACAAGTATTTACCCCCCAAAAGAAAACAAAAACTTTGCTACAGTGCCGTGTCTCTACATATTTCCCTAGGAAGTTACTTGAGGATGTGCTACAATTATATAGTGATACACTAGATAAAGAACAAAATCATTGGTCCGAGAAGGAGTAGACCTAAATCAACAGATTGATGAAAGCAAAGCCTGGTGTGATAATTGTGTGACAGACATAGAGTAGAATAAATAGATGGAGAGCTCCGGAAAAGAAGTCTGAAGTAACAAAGTGGGGTTAGGGGAAAGAGGCATGACCAGATTTGCAGACTGACAGCATACTCAAGGACTTGATGAACAATTATAACACACATGATGGGGGGTGGGCAAATAATTGGAGACTGGGCAAGCAAAAATATTGAATAATATAGACATGCATGTACAATAGGAAATGTTCATCATAGTATCAGAAATCCAGTACATTGTTTAATACAAATAAGCAGGTGTTCATTGAGGATCTGTGAAGGGAAAAGTGAGTGGTCCTAGAAATAAAATGCTGTTTTTATATCCAACATAGAGAAATCAATAGCCAATAACCATAAAGTTACCTAATGACATATGAAATTTACCAACATTTACAATGTAAATGGGTATAAAGAAATGACAGGCACTAAGAATTGAGGAAAATAGTGGGCAATAAAATCCTCAATTTAGACTGTGGAATACCAAGAAATTTTTTGGTAGATGGAATAATTAAAGGTAGTTATTTTTTCAATTTTTAAATATAATAAGTAAATGTAATGATAAAAAATGATAGTTGAATGTACTGATGTAAATATAATAAGTCCATAGCTATCATAAAAATATTATTTATAACTTGGGAAATCAGTAAAAGTAAAATTAGCACATTATATAAAATAGCAACAGACACCTAGAAGTAAAATCATTATAAATGATTTCCTCTAAGGACTGGAATTAGAGGTAGACAGAGATAGGCATGTAATTGCTGTTTGCTATAAATTTTCTGTATTATTACATATTATAGCCATAGGCAGAGATTAGTGTTTTTTGTTGCTATTTTTTAGGTAAAATTAGATGATGGCTCTTGTTTCAATTTTCTCTTGTGCATATTAGTAATGGAAAATGATAATTAAATATCTGCTTGCTTTCTTATTTTGCACTTTCAAAGAAAAACATTTTAACACTTTGTGCACTACAAATTAAAAGACATAGAGCACTAGAAAATTACTGCATTGATTGGAACTTTTCACAGCAAGTCATGGAAACTGAGAATGGATGAGTAAAGCCAGAAGTAATTTATAGAAAAGATACTGGAAATTGCACATCTTCAAAGAAGCATGTCAAAGGCTATCTAAAAAAGGGACCACTTTCTGTTGGTCAATTGGTCATATTTACTGATGGAAGCTGTGTCACCAGAAATTCAAATACAAGCGGGTTCACCCATGGTGGACAGGTTTCAGTTGAGCTTCCCCATAAGGATCACTGAGGAAGATCAACCTAGTAATCTATTCCCAAATGTGATCTCCTGTAAACACTGGATCCCTATAAGATCCTATTTTATGCAGTGCTGAGATAGCTTGCTAAGTCAGAAGCCACTACACATGATCCACATCGATGGGCTCAAAAACATATCCAGGTCAGTTATAGATAAAGACAAGGACTAGAGAAAAGTGGTACAAGTCCCCAATAAAATGATTTAAAAATAATAAAGATGAGGAGGTGAAAAGCTCAACTGTGAATCACAAAGTTGGCGATACAACCCAGCCTGTTCTCCTTGGGAAAAAGATGTTACAGTCTGCTTCTGTAAGGATGGCAGCCTTGGAAAACCCTTGGCACAGTTCTCCTCCCTCTTCAAAGGCTGCCGTGAGTCAGAACCCCTGAAGAGCAATATGCTTTGAATTGGCTATGCAAAGTCGTGAGAAACTAACATTGAGGGATGTATGACCTTTGGCAAATTAGAGATAAAGTCCAAGCACATTATCTTGTTGTAAATGCCTTCCCACAGATTCTCCTCTAAAAGCTAAGCTGACTTAAAGTGAGCACATGGTTGATTCTGTCTCCCTGTAGAATCAGACATTCTTTGATTATCTTCTTCCACTGGGGCACCCTCCCCTCTAATTGTCTTCCCCCAATGCAGGTCTTAGGTTTCCTAAGGTTTCCTTAGGTTTCCTTAGGTTACCTGTGAGTTCAGGGACTTTACTGTGATTACCACCCAACCTATGATGTATGTAACTCTGAATAAGCATGACTAATAGCTACCTATAAAAACCCCATAACAGTATAGACTCCTTTCTCCTTCCTTCTCCCTCTTCTCTCTCCTCCTCTCTCCTTCCATCTCCACATGAACCACAAAGAGGGGCTGAGTTGAGCATGCTACCAAGAAATGCATCTGATTCCTTTATTTTACTCTCCCTCCTATTTCTCTTATTCTCTATGACTTTACAATAATCTTTAAATATTATTGCCATCCAGTTGCACCTATAGACTTGTGATATTGTCAGGGACTGACTATGCTGACCTAAAGTTATCTAACAGAGGTCTCAATCAAGGGCAGGGAATAAGAAGAAAGGACAGGGATTTCAATTGCTGAGGAACTCAGTAATTAACTGAAGTTCTTTGACCACCACAGTGAAAACATGTAGACACACACAAAAATCAATTTAACTGTGTCCCCTGCCATTCATATTTTGTTTCAATGCTGGGTTAGGAAGCCTGATTGCCCTAGATTGGTCCAATGGTAGCATGATGGTGAGAGCGAATGAGTTTTGCACTATGCTTCTTTGTATGGAAAAGCAAAATAAGTGTAAAGTAAATTTGGATGCTACTTGTGTTAGTCCGGGTAGACTAGAGAAACAAACTCATAAACATGCATATGTATATAAGGGAGAGGTTTTTATACAAGAGGAATGGAACTTTGAGAAAACAGCCCAACCCAATCCAGTCTCAGCACACAAGTCTGGTATTAGTCCATATGCCCAATATCAATCTATAAAATCTTCTTCAGATTCACAAAGCACATGCAAAGACCCCCAGACAATCACAGGCCAGTGAGTGCAGAGTCTTGTTTATACATGGTGGTAGAAGCATCTCAGTGCCGGCAGGTTCCTCTCTGTGGCTTCTAAGTCATCTCAGCATTGGCAGGAGTCTCTATGTGGTTTTTTAGACCTCAGAGGTCTGCTTCTATCAGGTAAGCCCATGTGACTTCTCCTCCAAATCCTCCAGTTTCCAGGACTCAAGATCCATCAGCATGCTGCCATGTTGTCTTGTCAGTAGAGCATCTCCAAGGGACTGAGTCCTAAGTTTCCCATCTCCCATTGGGAAATACCATGAGATTTCCCAGAAGTCTCAAGAGAAAGCAATGCCCACACGGAGGTCTCATTGGCTATTTTCAGATTGACAGGCTAGACTCCACCCTTACACTCCCAATCCTGAAATTGACACAAGAGTACATGACTGCCACATTACTATCATAGTGATTTCCTTGGACTACTATAATACAATATCAAATTGATGACTTGTAATGAGAAATGAAGTTTCTTCCACTTTGGATGCCAAAAGTCTAAATCGGTTCCAGATGGCCACGCTTTAGGGCAAAAATCCTCCTTGCCTGCTTCAGCTTCTGGTAGCCTCAAGCATTGCTTGACTAGAAGTCCCAGCACATCTCCTTTGAAACAAGACCATGCAACCCTTTGAATCTCCTAGGACCTCCTCTGTCTCTCTTTTAAATAAGGGTAGCACTCAGATTGAATGTATTAGAACCCACCAACTCCAACAGCAATACCTAATACTGTGTTTCTATACAAAGCCATGTTTACAGGTAATAGGAGTTAAAACTTCCACATAATCATTTCAGGGGACACAATAATTCAATTCATTAATAGTACAAGATAGGTGACATAATTCTGTGTATATTCAAGCAATTGTGGGATTTCTTTTATTTTAAAAATATAATTCTCTTTCAATGCCATTGCAGAACATCTTCACAGCTACCAAATCAATCAGCTAAAACCATGACTTACCTAATAAAACTCACTAACATCAGATCCATGTCATCAGATAGTGCACCTATAGGGAAGATTGGAACTGCCCCTGTGGATTTCTGGGACTATAAATCCTTATGGAAGTGGAAAGTCCCATCTTTCTCCTGTCAGGCTGCTGGTGGTTTCAAACTGCTGACTTTATAGTTAGCACTGGAACCCCAAACCACTGTAGCGCCAAGGCTCCTTCCTGATGAGCCTACTACAGAGATGGAAAGGGTTATTCTTCTTCTGCATAGTGCTTCTTATCTAGTCTCTTCATTGACTCTGGAGCTCACCATTATTTCTGATGTCATCGCTATCAGGTGCCATCCAGCACATTGGGACTCATAGAGAGCTGATCCTATGTTCAACCGAGCCAAACCCTGCATCCTCAGCATGGGCGCTTCTAGCGTGGAGCCCATTGTTGCAGCCACAGGGCCTATCTAGCTTGCTGAGGGACTTTTTGCTTCCCTCGACCAAATCATGTGTCCTTTTCTACATGCTGGTCCCTTCTGATAATATACCCAAAGACCAAAACTATGGAGCATTCTGGCTATACCTCTTCGAAGACAGATTTTTTTGGGGGTGGGGTTCCTTTCAATATTCTTCACCAGCACCATAATTCAAATGCATTGATTTATCTGTGATCTTCCTTATTGAATATAGTTTGATTTCTTGACTGCTACTTAGCACTGAGTGTGGATCCAAGTGACCCATATAAAGGTGATTTCAATCTTTTCTGTTTAGAGTGATGTAACCTATGGGTCCAGTGGCTATACTTTTGGTCCTCTTTTACAGTGAAGTGTAATTCATTTTGATGGCTGTAATCTTCCATCTTCATCAGCAAGTACTTTAAGTCTTCCTTGCTTTCAGAAAGCAACGTTGTGTCAACTACCTATAGCAGGTTGTCACAAGCTTTCCTCTGACCCAGATGCCCCATTCGTCTTCAGAATTTAAGAATTGGATTATTTGCTCAGCGTACATGTTGAGTAAATGTGGTGAGAGGACACAATCCCGATTCACCTCTTTTTGGTTTTACAATCATGCATTATACCCTTTTTCAATTTGAAAAATTGCTTGGTCTATGTCTAAGATCCATATGTGTACAATGCAAGGTTCTGGAATTCTCATTCTCCTCAAGGTCATCCTTAGTTTGTATGATCCACACAGTTGAATGCCTTTGAATAGTCAATAATACTAAAGTAAACTTTTTTTCTGATACTTTTGGTTTCATTCCCCCCACTTTACTTACGCTGCATACCCTACTGCCTATAAGGTTGCCAGATATGCTTTTGAAAGAGATCACATCATAGCACTTTTCTGCATCATTGATTTTTTTTTGTCTTTCACTTAGAAAAACATGCAAACTTCTTTTCAAGGCCTACCACTTATCTATCAGTTTGTTCTACTGTTATGGATTGTGTGTTGCTATGATGTTGAAAACTATGTCTTTGGCATTTCCACTACAAGCAGGGTCACCCGACAGGAACAGGTTTCAGTAGAAGTGCAAGGCTAAGAATAGACTACTAAGAAGGACTAAGCCACCCACTTCTGAGAAACTAGTAATAGAAAACCTAATGAGCAGAGTTGAAACACTGTCAGATTCTGTGAACTTCATGAAAGAATCAGAACAATGTTGTAGATTGTGCCAGAAGATGAGACTTCATGTCAGAAGACCATCAAAATGTGACTGAAAAGAGTTTCCTTCTCAAAGCAGAATCAACCGTAATGATGTGGATATAGTAAAATTTGGGGGAAAGCCTTCAGGACCTTCATTTGCTGATAGGAAAAAAACAAAATGAGAAGAAATAGCCGCAAACATCAATCAGTAAGTAGAACTTGGAATGTACAAAGTATGAATCTAGGAAAATTAGAAGTTGTCAAAAGGGAAATGTAATGCATAAACATCAACTTAAAATATATGAATACCTTAGAGTAGGTGTATGATCAGTGTGGCTGATAATAATGCCAACTTGGTGTGTGAGCTGTGCCAGCAATATTTAGAGTACTGGAATGGTTTTCTCTGGGGAGCCAGTTTCAGAGGAGTTTCCACACTAAGATTAACCAGGAAGAAGGAACAGATGAACCACTTTGGGGAGAGTAGCTGTGGTGGTCATGTAATTGATATGTCAGTTTTATGATTGAGATGTAGGGGTGGAGTCTAACCTGTTAATCTGGAGATAGCCATTGAGTAACCAATGAGGCCTCCATGTGGGCATGGCTTTCTCCTGAGACATCTGAGAAATCTCACGATATTTCCCTTGTGGAGATGAGAATCTATCTCCCCAGTTGTTGGGTATTAGTCCCTTGAGACAATGAACTAAGGACAAGACAAGCTGGCAGCATCCCAGGAGCTGGAGGAGCTGGAAGAGGAGCCACTTGGCTTTATCCTGATGGAACCAGACCTCTGAAGCTGGAGAAGCCGCTTGGAGAGCCCTGCCAGCACTGAGTTGCTTCTTCCACCACTGGATGCTGTTGATGGACCCTGATCCCTGGAAGCGAAGAGCCATGGGAGACCCCTGCCAGCAATGGGATACTGCACCCACTGACCTGTGACTTTGTGAGTCAGAAGGAGACTTTATAGACTGGTATCAGGCATATGGGCTAATATTGGACTTATGACTTTGAACTAGCCTGGCTTGGGATGCTTTCTCAATGTCCATTCCTCTTGTATATAAAGCTTACCCTTATATTCATATGCGTATCTGTGAATTTGTTCCTCTAGTCTACATGCACTAACAGAGTAGCCATTGAAAACTTTACAAACAACAGCAATCATCAAAAAGGTGCCCATGATCTTTGCTTTGGATTTCTTTGTTAAGGATGTTTGCATATGCATTGGTCATTTGCAGTACTTATTTAAATCTCAAAATACTGTCCTGCTAAGTGATCTCAAGGTTAGAACACTTTAAATATTAGTTAAAGTAAAAGCAAAGCTTCTTAGTGACAGTAGATAAGGAGGAGACAGGGGAGAAATTTTAGATTACTATTTTACTGAATATTTTTCTCCTTTAGCAAGAAAGAATGCTGAGGGTTTTTTATTATTATTATTTCCAGGGAAGAACTTCTAGAATAAAAGAATGTGACTGCATTAAAGAACATGTTCATTACCTGCATGTCAGAACAGAATTTAACTAGCTTGAGGCATAGCTACACTATGTGTGAAAGAAAGCCTTTTTCCCAATCCTGCACTTATAACCTCAATCTGTTCATCTTGTGCCACATGACAGGTAAAAAATGTAACCTGAGGAAAAAAAAAACAAGCTTCTCCTTTGAAATATTTCTGCTAAGTGAAGTTTGTTCATCTGAAATATTTGCTTCAAAGAAATTCCCCCAGCGGTGTCTCCAAATCCTTCTCTTACGATTTAGAAAACCTTGGGATTATGAAATGATGAAATTAGTGGAGAATCCATGCACTGAGTTGATTTATTCATTTGAAAAATTTATGTCTTAGTTTTTGTAAAATAAATATGAAAATGAACGAGAGCATCAGTAAAAGCACTGGTGGCATTCACAATCCTAACATAAAATTGAGCATTAAAAAACACTTGATTTATGTCTACTACCTTCAACTGTGTGCTTAAAATTCAGTGTTAGCTTAGTTGCTGTGTAGTTGTATCATGAACATAAAGTAGAATTGAAAGGAAAAATAGTAGGGGTCAGTTACCCTCTGCTTTGATTCCAGGAGTTTAGGACCTATCAAATTACAATAAATGGGCCAAAGAAATCTCAGTTCTTGAAATCAATTCACTCAGTATTCTACCTTATATTTAATTCACTAAGACTTCAACTGACTCTTAAAGTTATGCTGCTGAAGCAACACTTTCTAAGTGATGTGCAAAAATGATGTAGTTGATGCTGGGGCTGAAACGGGAAAAAAAAAGCAGTAAGTAGTGAGTTGGTTGGAATTTGGGAAGTGTTGAGTCAATTAAATTTGAACCAGTTTCTTTTCTGTCTATATAGAACTTCGAAGAGAGAGGAGTAGAATATGCTGGGAGTAGAATTTGGGAGAGTTTATGCTACTGAAATCAGGCAGAATTAGCAGATAAAACAGCTACCTAACTAAATATTCATAAAACTGCTTTGCTTTCCTGTGCTCTTTTAAAATATCTAACTCAAATGTTGCTTGTGGCTTTGCCAGTATCAATTCTTCTTTTCTCTTGCCACATTTAAACACTGGGAATAAGTGCATCAAAATGCGTGGTATCTTTTTATCCCTTACAGATGTCCTTGCTCCCTGGTAAAGAAATCATTGGAAAGTTGCCATTTTAATTAGGCTTAGCTACCAAAAAGCCTTAATCTGCCATTGAGATGCATCTTTGCTTGTTTTATTAAATCGTGGGGGTGGTGTGAGAGACTATTTCAGTATAGATAAATTATATATTAATACAGATAAACTTACTCTGAGATATTTTTATGATTTACAGTAATTGTAAAATAAGACTGATGATTTTTATGCAATTGCCAAATATTTTTAATGAGCAGATTTTCCCCCCTGCTATTAAGAAAGTGGTTAATTCTCAGAGTAGTGTCAAGCAGTGGTGCACATTTTTCTTAATTTTAAAAAGATTCTTCCAGTCACAGGACAGATCATTTTGTTGGAATAACTGTTATCATCCTTTACTTGCTGCAATCTTGTTAGCTGCCATCGAGTTAGTTTCCCTTACATGGATCCACAGTCACTTTCACCAGAAGGACCAAGGTAAATGGACACAGGCTCAGAAGACCAATCCTTTGCGCTGATATCTTTGTCAGGCGCCAGCAAGTCAGCGCCGACCTCATAGCGACTCTTTTCACAACAGAATAGAACACTGCAGGGCCTGCACCCCCCCCCCAGTAGGCCCCCCCCCACACACACACAATGGTTCCTATGCTTGAGCCCATTCATGCAGCCACTGTGCCCATCGATCTCATTGAAGGCTTTCCTTTTTTCTCTTCCCCTCCACATTACCAAACATGGTGTCCCTCTTGGGGATTTGTCTCTCCTGGCATCATTTCCAAAGCAGGTAAGGCGAAGTCCTGTCATCTAAGTCCCTAAGGAGCACGCTGGCCTTATTTCTTGCAGCAACAGACCGAGACAAATGGACATGTTTGTCCGTTTAGCAGTCCATGAGGCATTCAATATGCTTCTCCAGAAACACAATTCAAATGCATTGATTCTTCTAAGGAATTCCTTCTGCAGTGTCCAGCTTTCACTTGTACATGGTACCCTGGAGAATACCATGGTTTGGTCATGCACACCTGAGTCCCCCACATAACATCCTTGATTTTCAGTACTCTCCGGAGAGTTCTTGCACAGCAGATTTAGCTGCTGCCATTGGTCTTTTGATCGCTTGACTACTGCTTCCATGAGCATTGATTGTGGATCCAAGTAAGACAGAATTCTTGAGAACGTCAAACTTTTATCTATTTGACTTTATGTTACTGATTGGTTCAGTTGTGAGACTTTGGGTCAACCTTACAGTGAATTGTAATCCATAGTGAAGGCTACAGTCCTTGATCTCCACCAGTAAGTACGTCAATCCCACCCCACTTTCAGCAAGCAAGGTTGTGTCATCTGCATACCTTCCCCAAAACCTGTTGCCATACTCCCATTTATAGATTTTGATGCACTACAGCTGCTCTGATGATTGGCTAAGCATAAAGCTTGAGAAAGTATAAGGAGAGGATTCAACCCTGACGCACACCTTTCCTGATTTGAAAGCATGCACTGTTTCCTTGTACTGTTGTCACAATTGCCTCTGGATTCTTACGCAAGTTCTGGATGAGCCCGATGGAATTCCCATTTTCTCAAGGTTATCAACAGTTTATTCTGGTCCACACAGTTGATTGCCTTTGCATAGTTAATGAAATACAAGTAAGCACCTTTCTGGTTCTCGGCTTTGAGGCAATATCCATCTCACATCTGCAATGGTCTCCTTTGTTCCAATTCCTTAAGAATAAAGTTTTAAACATTTATTAAACAAACAAGCACATCTGGGCAGCTATGATGATAAGCACCATTGTCTTTGAAACAATGCTAAAAAAACAAAGGTTTTTTTTTTTTGGGGGGGGGTGCCCATCAGTGCCCTCTGGTAGGAGTAGGAGACCCAGCCTTGCTCCTGGAAAGATGCTGCTGGATTTGAACCACCAAGCCAGTGGGCCGCAGTCCTGCACTCAACCACTACACTACCGGGGCTCATCCAAAAACTAAAATTTTAAGCAATAGATTGTGCATATCATAAATGAAGGCTACAAAATCTTTGTGCTACATCAAAAGCATGGCTCAAATCTCTGGTCACCTGTGTCAGAGTTGCACTTGCTATATTTAGCAAATAAAAATTTGCAATATCCAGTCAGATTTGAATTTCAAGTAAAAAATACTAATTTTATTTCATTTTAGTCAAATCAAATATGTTTGAGGTATAGTTATATGCGAAAGTTCTTTGCTGCTTACATGAAATTTACATTTAGCTCAGCATCCTGTATCTGATATGGAAACCCTGAACACAGTGAATGATTTACAATCACGGGCACACTTGAAGATTTTTTTAAATCATTTTATTGGGGGCTCATACATCGTTTTTCACAATATATAAATAAGCATACTGTGTCAAGCACCTTCACATGTCCACTTCTATTATTGTTCTTCAATCGTCTGCCTTTTCCCTTAAGCCCCTAGTACGGGCTTTTCCATTCCTTCCCCTCTTCCCCTGCTCTCTCCTCCCCACCAACCCTCAATACTTTATACATTGTTATTGTTCTGTCATATCTTACACTGCCCAACCTCTCCCCCAACCCACCCCATCCTTCAAATAGGAGCTTGTGTGTGTATCCTTGCTGTTGGTTCCATCTCTCTCTCCCCGCCCCCCTTCTCTCCACCCTTCCAGTATCTCCAATGTAACTATTGGCCCGAAGGGGCCCATCCATCTTGGTTTCCCCATATCTCCAGCTCCAGCTACCCTCTATACTAGAGTGACTTCTCCAGTCCCTCTGGATTTGTAAGGTAGAGTTGGGACCATGATGGTTGGTAGGGGAGGTGGGGGAGGAAGACTTCAGGAACTAGAAGAAACTTGTATGCATCATCACTGCCCGGCAGCCCCTTGACTTGTCTGTGTCCTCCCCTTGACTCCCCTGTAAAGGGGTGACAATTACCCCCCAGTGGGCCTTAGGTCCCAACCCTGCTCTCCTCCTCCTTTGTAATGATGTGATTCTTGTGAAGATTTTTTTTAGGGGATGAATTTTGATTGTCTGAGACTTGTCATTAGGCAGGCAAATCTGCCAATATGTAAAATGACTACTTTTATTAAGATGTTTCTCAAATGAACTTTATTAGTGAGCCTAATATCAATGTGTTCAGGCTATCTTTAAAGCCTCATTCTTAATTTGCGCTTAGAGGTAGTGGTGTGGAAATGGAAGAGCATCACACAGGACAAACACATCCACAATTGCAGTTAATCTTTCTTGACTCCTCTCAGGAGTCTTAACAAAGTGAAGCCATTAATAGAGGGACAGCTCATTTTCTGAAGGAGCAGGTGTCACCCTACAAATGCAAGAACAGAGATGAGAAGATGAGAAGGAAAGTGTGGGATGACCAACAACAAAAACAAGAGAAGGGGGTTTAAAAATAGGTATGTTTAAAGCTATCTACATTAGCTATTTTTCAAACTAATCTGTGTTTCTGCCACAGCAAATTGAATCATTCAGCAGATATCAGTAATAGTGGCTGGAGCAAAACAAACCAGCAAACAAACAAAAAAGGCCAGAAAACAATTCATGAAAATTGATAATGTTTATGATTAGAAACAAAAAGAAAAACAGAAAACAAATGCATTTGATTTTAATGAGATTTATACCCTTATACCATTTATATCAGTTGCTCTTCTTTTCCCCTGTAAATATGTCTGTTCTCTTTTTTTTTAATTCTTTTTCATTTCTTTCTTTCAAACTATCATTTTGTCCCTTCCTACCCTTCTTCCTATCACAAATATTAATTAAGATAAAGGCATAAAATTTGAAAAATAGTATGTAAGTCTGGCAGTTTTGATAAAAAGAAATCGGTCAGGAAATGAAGAAGGAAGAATGTCTTTTCTAAGATCTTGGATTTGGTTCTCCAAGCTACATTGGAAATAAAAAGTGCATATGGGTAGGAGTGCCATTTATAAAAGCTCCCTTTAATAAGCGCCAATAATCTAGCATTTCTCCAGGCATCATGTAGCATACTGAATTGTGCTTCAGAAAGGTAATTTGTCTGCCTGAATTCATGTAAATAATGATTTATGATATTGAGGAATATTAATTAAACCCAGATAAATAAGATCACTGTACTTTGCCCTCCAAGTATGAGCTAGACCCAATAATAATACTGCACAAATTTAGGGAAACTATATGCCTCAAATATTTTACTACTAATATAAGACATTGCATTATCAAAAATCATTGAGACTAAAGCTTCAGAATGAAAACTCTAGCAATACGAGTGGTTTTCATTCAATGGCTATCAAAATTTGTCTTGCGTTAGCTCTTGGAAAGATCATCTTTTCATGATTAGAGTCAGAAATATAGTGGTGTTTCTGACTAAATTGCTCATTCTGATGTCTGAGGTACTCACGCACTATGTCGCACTCTCTAGATCCCTTTAAACCAGTAGGTTACACATCAAACTTCAGGTTTGAAGCTCTGGAAGATTCTCTAGGATCACAGGTTAAAATCTCACCAGGTCCAATGCAACCTTTCATTCTTCCAGAAGGGATAAAGCAACCAGCACGCACTTCACTGTGTTAGGGTGTTTCAGATGAGAATTTATAAACTTAGTCTCCTTTGCTTTGTAATAACATTAAAGGTCTCATGGGGTGTTTGTGCTAAAGTTTGGAGACTGTCCTAAAACCTTGAGTAATTTTTTTTTCATACTTGAAGTCTGCACTATGGAAAACTTCAACATTCTTGCTTGCTGCTGAAGTTTTGTGTGTAATCTTAAATTATGAATATTGAATTCACCTTTAGAAAGTACTTGGCCGAATTCATATTATCTGAAACTGGAGAATATGTTGTATGCCACATGATTTGAAGATCATTGGAGTCCGTTTTCATGCATTGTGTTATAGAAGCGTTTTCTATACCCTTCAGCAAAATAGCTAAAGATTGGGCCAGTGCCTGTGTTTTTAATAAGCCACAAGCTGGTGTGAAGCTCAATTCTAGAGTCATGACATATAACACATTTAGGCCTCTGGTGACCTCTTTGTGTCCAAGACCCAAAAGACTTTTTGAAGAGTTTAATAAAGTCACTCTCATTGCCCTGTGTCAGATGGAGTCTGCTTGGATTACCCCCTGCCCTGCACTATATTATAAACATTCATCTTTGGATTTCAATTCTCCTTTCATGCTTTCCCTCCTCACTTTATTGCTTTTAAACTGCTATTTCCCCCCATTGTTTGTGATTAGTTGGGCTGTCTTTTTTGGCAAACAAATAAACAAGGAGAAAAGTGAAAGGGCAGCTGGTGAATTTATGAATATGGATGAAGGAAATTTTGAAAATCAGCATTCAGAGGTGGCCCCTTGATTTGAGTTTGGAGTTCATTTTAGAACTCTCGCAGTGCAATCTATCACACCGGTGCCACACGTGCTGCTTCATTTCTCCATGTGTGATTGAAAGCCACTTAGAGTGTTCATTTGCTCTTCATTGTGAAGCATGATCCTCTGGGATCATTCCATCAGAAAAATTTCCACACCCTGTTCGCAAATTCCCGTAGGGTGGGTGTCCGGATGGAAAGTTCCAAAGGATTGTGGGAAGATATGGGGGGTGAGGGGATCAGTTATTTTTACAATTTACATGAAATTACCTGAGGAGACTCATTTTATATGTAAAAGCAATCCTGCCCCACTCCTAAAGCCTTTGAATAATCCCTCCTGGAAAGTTGATGCTACAAACTCCAAATGGAGACATGGTTTCTGTTCTATTTATTTTTTTTTAAATACATTGGCAGGCCCCCCCAAACCCCTCCTCTTTTCCCTTCACATAGCATAATTAATGCCATAAGCTTTTTTCCAGCTTGAGGATTTAATATTTATTTTAATGGAAGTTAATAGCTTTGTAATGAAGCGAAGGGTAGGAGTATTTCCTATGAAAGGAGATGCCACATTTCTATGTACTAAAATGCATCTCCCCTTTCTGTGTTTAGTATGACCAATTCTTTTTGCTAGATCTTTTTTTGTTGTTGTTTTTGTTTTTTGGGGTTTTGTTTTTTTTTGGGGGGGGGGCTCTGGTGGCCATGGGAGCTACCCAACGCTGCTCCTGAGAGCTGCTGCTGGATTTGAACTGCCAAACCCGCAGACCACTTATGCGCCCGGGGCTCAGCCCCGCTAGATCTTTTAATATCATTTCTTTCACTACTCAGCTTGCTCCGTCTCCTTTGTCTTTTTGTTCATCACTCCCCTCCCCCCCTTACACTTGCTGATAGCTCATCATGTGAACTTTTGTCTTTTCCTGGTTCAGGTTTTGCATGTCTCTCTTTTCAAAAGAGTACCATGAAGATGTGTAAGTAATAGATCCTTGCCATTTCAATTCAGTGATGATTTCTCAGTGAGGGTGCTGTAAAGTAACATTTTAGAGGTCTGTTGTGTGGCTAGACATCCAATATGCATATACCCCCCCCCTCCACACACAGCAATTACACACACGCTCATGACATGGAGGTCTTCTGCACCACAGCTCCTAACATTGGGACACTTTCAAGGACAAAGCACATACTCCATAAATATTTGTAAGATAATGTAGTGGCACATAGGTACAACTATACTTAACTTTATATGTGTTGAAAAGATTTGACTATTTTTGCAAATCAAGGCTAAGTATTTGTAGTGAGTCTAATTTAAAACAAAATGATTCTTAGAGACACCAGCTTCTAGGTCCTTCAATTCTACCAGTCTCTTAAAAGGCCATAGTGTAAGATATGACAAAACAATAATAATTTATACAGTAATGAGGATGGGGTGGGGGGTGAGAACAAGGATGGTGGGGAAAGGATGAGAAGCTGATATCAAGGGCCCTAGTGGACAAGTGGATATTTGGAGAATGATAATGGAAGCAGGCATGTGAAGGTGCTTGGCATAATATATGTAACTATGTATTGTGAAAAGCTATGTAAAAGCCCCAAATAAAATGATTAAAAGAAAAAAAGCCATTGTTATGTCTTGGTCAGCTCTCCATCTAGAAAACACCATTAATAGAGACAGGGAGTCTGATGAAAAAAAATGTTATGCTATATGTGAAACATGTATATTTATTCTTATTCATACTATAACAAGGCATTCATGTCTCATTTAAAGAACACATCGCAGACTCAGAAATGTTAAATGTTTAAAGTACACTAGAATACTTAGTGAGAAATAATGCTTTTAATTTAGCTTACTCCTTCTGTGACGACACCTTTGATATTTCTTCTCTGTTACACTAGCTTTGCAAAGTAACAATGATCCCTTTCTGTTATTGTTACAACTCGGAAATGGGCACATGTTATGGTGTAAACCCAGGGCCGAGTCCATATCAGTTCACAGCAACTCTACATAGGATTTTGGAAGTTATAAATCTTTATTGGAGGAGATAGCTTCAACTTCCCTTGCAGTAGCTGGTAGGTTTGAACTGAGGCTTGTGATTAGCAATGCAAAGCTTACCGGGAAGGAAGACCAGGGCTTCTTCTATTAATATACCGGGTACGTGCAGACAGACAGACAGACACACACACACACACACACACACACACACAGGGAAAAAGTTCCAGCGGGAAGAGTTTTCATTGTAGGTATTTTTTCCGACTAGGTTAGCATTGCGTAACTTGCTCTGAGTTCATGCGCCCAGTGGCAATCACCTGGGAAATTTCCCTCTGGTTTCAGTGGGTCTTTTTGTAAAGGTAGTTTACAATGAACATCGTTTTTTTTTTTTTCATTTTGTTTTGTTTCTGTGATAGCTGATTTAAGAGCATAGTGTGTGACTGAAATTTTGTGTCCTGCTAGGGAAAAGTGCTGCAGAAACTGTTGTGTTTTTGAACCAAGCTTACAAGGACAGGGAAATGGGGGAGGGGAAGCTTATGAGTGGTTTTTCTCATTTCAAAAAAGGTGAAATGTCGACTGTATGACAACATTTGTTCTGCATGTTCATCAACGTCCTAAATATTGGAAAATATGGACAGAACTGTACACTTGTGCTTGAAGACGAAAGAACTATCATTGAAGAGTTGTGGAAGTTACCTAGACTATCTTGGAGTTCAGTTCAGCAAATTTTAATAGAAGATTTTGGAATGAGAAGGTTTGCTGCATAATTTGTGCCTCAAGTTGTGACTGACCAGGAAAAGGTATTATCTGGAAACATGTCGTGCTTTGAAAGAACAAGGCTAAAGGCCCTCAGACTTCTCCAGACTGCTGACAGGACATGGTGCTATTCTTAGGATGCCAAACGCAAACATTCAACAAGTCAGTGGAAGACATTGTCATTACCTCACCCCTGAAAGCTTGTCGAGTGAAATCAAAATGATGTTCTTTGGTTTTTTGGAGGTGAGGGAGATAGTGCACCTGGAGTTCCTTCCACCACGTTAAACTGCAAATCAAGCTTTCTATTTAGAGGTGATGAAAATATTGCATAATAGTGTATGAGAGTGTGATTTGTGGCAGATGGGTGACTGGCTTTGCCATGGCGACAAAGCACCTGCTCCCATAGCGATGTCTGTGAGCCAGTTATTGGCAAAAAGCAGCATGTCTCTGTTTCACCACACACCTGACTCACCTGACTTTATTATGTGTGACTTCTTTTTGTTTCCATGAATTCAGCAGGGCAGGAAAGGACAGCAATTTGCCAACACAGATGAGGTGAAGAAAAATTCAGGGAGGTGCTATCAGCATCTCAAAAAATGAATTTGAAAAGTGTTTTCAACAATAGAATTGCAGATTTGATAAATGCATTAAGTGCAATAGAGAGTACTTTAAGGCGATGAAATTGTTTTGTTAAAAATGTAAATACATGGCTTTGAAAAAAATAATGTTTGGGTATACCCTTGAATAGATTCTCTCTTTTTTAATTGAAAAGGTTTTTAATGGAGATTTTACGCAAGCTCTATTTTTAGTATTTTCCTTAAAAGTGTGTGCATTGACATCACTATGTAGCATAAAGTAAAAGTGAACAATGGTTTTCCAAGTCTCCATGAACTCTATTAAAATGGTTCCTGTGTATAAAATCAACCAGATTAAGATAGCTCCCTGCCAAATTACAGGACAGGCCAGCACTGCTGCTGAGGGCTTCCACCACTGGCACTCTTCACAGAGATCGAGAGCCGCCATGGCTCCCCAGAAGTGTCTGGCAGGACCAATTTGAACTTCTGACCATGCGTGAGCAGCCAGATGTATAACCAGGACTCTCTTTCTGTGGATTAGGATGTTAAAAATGTTTTCCCCAGCATTGCAGAAAATACAGAATGTAAAGAAAATTCATACACATTTAGTATAAATAGGTGGCTAACTGGCTACTATATTAAGATTAGAAAGAATGGCCATTTTGTGTCTTTTTTCTTTTATTCATTCAATGATTGTGCGACTGAAAGGCGGACTGATGGTGCAACCCTTTCAGGGCTGAACTGGTAACTGCAAGGGCTGCCCTGTTAACCTATCTGCCACTTATCAAAAGAAAGAGGAAACTATTGGCTTTTTAAAAACATCCATGCCCTGCTGCTTCCTGTACTGGTAGCACTTCCGCCAATGTGGTCAACATGTTCTTACAACCTGTCGCACTTTCTTTATGAAGTGTGGCCAGCACCGGCCTCACAAAGGGCCAAGTTCCCCTGTGGATCCAGGGGAAGTGGCCTTAGGACACAAAGTAGATTGGCTATGGCGGGCAGCCTGTGTCAATTTTGCAGAGGAAGGCTAAAAGCTCAAGTGAGTCTGTGTTGTGTTTTGAATGCATGGAGCCTCATGGCAGGTCGAAGCACATGTTGCTGCTAAGAGAGGTAAGCATTTTGAAGTAGGAGTCAGTAAGAAGAGAAAGGGCCAGTGGATTCCATTTCTAAGCTCCATCAGGTTTTATTGACAATATAATCAAATAGTGATGTTAGTTAAAAAGAGAGAGAGGCTCACAGCCTGGGAATATTTTGGCATATTTCTACTTTGTCCTTTTTAGGTTGCTATAAGTCAAATCAGCTATATTGATTTGGTTATATGCTTTGGTCTATCTACCTGTGGCTATTATGCATGCAAAGAAGATAGCAGTATAAATCTCCTTTATCTATCCTTCAATCACCTAAAACTATTCCAATACTGCCTTACTGATCTCTACTATTCTTATTCATCTCCAAATCTTAAAAAGATATGAATATGATTCAGTCATTTATCCATTTAAACAGTTTTTTCTCACATAAAAAGTCAAAATTCAATATTACAGACTCTTGCAATATTACAAGGCTTCGGAAATATACTTCAGTAGATATTTTTTACTCATATCTCCCATCGTTCTCACCATCTAATCTTATAATCTCACTGAAAGTTCACCCTTCTTGGGCACATTCCATTCCTGGTGAGGGGTTGTTATATATTGAGCTACTAATGGAAGGTCCGCAGTTAAAAAGTACCAGTTGCTCTGAGAGAGAATGATCTATCTCATTATGAGATTCCTTTCTCTCTTTCCTCTTCCTAAGGTTGCCATCTTAGTCATGCTCCCATAATAGCGTATAGGAAGGCACTTCTTTAAAAAATTCTACATAACTGCTTGGAGATATAGTGTGGAGTGTTCACTAAGACTGGTTAGAAAATATGTTCTGTAATTCAGTATCAGAAAAAACTCAGACATATGTGAAAGGGAAAAGATTATTTGTAGGCAACTGGAATCAGAGAAACAAAGGAACAGGAGGGAGAGGCATTAGAGAAGAGGAGAAAATAGTGTGACCAGAAAGCTGGATATGTAATTAAGAGCATGGGAATAGAAAGTCATTACTCAACATACTTGAGTATAATCCGACTCGAATATCAGTCGAGGTACCTAGTTTTACCTCAAAACAGCATTAAAAATGTGCTGAGAAACAATTCTGCTTATGCACAGACATATAGGGTATGTTTTATATTGTATGTAAAATAAAACTGAAGCAGATAGTCTTAGTTCCATTCCGATATATCATTTATGTGAAACCCTGCCCTATATCCAATTGTGAGTGTCTGCTATTTTTTGCCTGCAGGCTTCCTCCTGGATGTCTTTGTGTGTGTGTGTGTGTGTGTGTGTGTGTGTGTATGATTCACTAGGGTGAGAACAGCAGGACAAAAGTACAAGGGAAGGTATGTATCACTGTGGGACCCGTACTCCACTAACGATGGATGAATGTTGAGCAACGGGTGAGTATTCTCATCTTTCTCTTTCTCACTCCTGTCCTCTTCAATGGTATAGCTCTGAGGCACAGGTCACAAACTAGCTCCTAGACTTCCTCAGTGTGATCACATTTGTCACTATGATAACGTGCTGGATAATACACCATTTCTTGATTTTCTCTCTTTTCTGTAATCACTTCCCTACTTGCCAATAGTCTTTCCATGAATCACTTTTTCAAATAAAACTATTGGAACTTGAATTACAGTCCCAAGCTCTGCTTCTGAAGGATGAAATAAAGACACTGGGCTCTGAAACTGGCCTTAGGAAGCTAAGTCTTACAGGGGAAATCAGGAATAGACACTTTTGCTGGCTTCTTGGCCAAGGGCATCACTGCCTTTAATGAGTCGGGTGATGGTAACCCCTCTCTGTCTGTAGTGCCATCATTACTAAGAACCTTAAATGTATGATATAGATTCAAACAGTATGAAATGCCTTGGCTTATGTATTTGAGAATCAAGTCATTGATTTTCACTAAGTGTCATTAAAATTCTGACGAAAGAAAATGACCAATTCAGGTAATCCAGCTATTTGGCTAAGCCATGGTGTGAAAAGCAAAATATATGTGGCTGAATTTAAAGAGACCGCATTTATATTTTTGGAGGGGCGACTGTTTTGAAAATTATGAGCAGGATTTGAAGAATAATCAGGAAAACAAAGATGATTTCATAGCCCTGGCAATTTTTTCCCATCTTAAATCAGGGATTTGATAAGGTTTCTGAGACCTCACACCAAGACATCTGGTTTGATGTACTTAAAAATCAAAAATTTTTGTGTGTGTGACCCTTTTTTAAAAAGAGAGGTTCTCAACCCACATGAAGTGCTTACCTCACAAGGGGATAGCGCTCCTTAAGCTCTGGTCCCTGGTTCTTTCACTGTTTCCAGCCCAATATTTGAAGATACATCTCATTGTGCAGGATGGAAAGAAAGGGATTAGTTGTTGAAAGAGCCAAACAATTCAGAAGACACGTTGCAAATAGCATTGACATATGATATCTGAAAATGGTGCGTGTGGAGGGTGCTCGATTGGGGTTTGTGCAGACAATAAGGCTTACTGAGGAAAATGGATCAGGGGACTCAGGACTTAATTTCCAGGCAAGAGCACCTGTAGCCAGTCCTAAAATGTTACTCAGTGGCTCCTTGAAGCTTGGAAAGCTAGTGAAAGGAGTGGACAATCGGGCTGCCCTGGTTAAATGTTGAAGTAGGTAAAAGACTGAGTTGCAGCCTATAAAAATGGATTTACTGTTTCTGACCCAAGAACCTACCAGCTAATTAATTGCATTTCAAATGGAAAAGTCTAAACTCCACTGCCTTCACTAAAGCAATGGAAAATGTGCAATTCAAAGGGGCACACTCCTCATTGAGAAGCTAAGTTGTAGTTGTCGTCTATATAACATAGTGGACTATGCACATTGCGACTGTGTGTCAGTGAGGAAACGAGGATTCTGTGATAGCAAAGACCAGCTCCTAGCATTTAACTATCACAAGCCTAGGAAGTTTGAGATAAAGCATGCTGAAAGTGAGGAAACCTTGAAGCACTTGCTGATGAAGATCAGTGATTGCAGACATCAGTATGGATTACAATTCAAGGTGAAGAAGTCCCACATGCTGAAAAATAGAGGAAAGGGTAGGATCATGATAAAAGGAAAGATTGAAATTGTCAAGGATTTCATCTTGTTTGGATCCACAAGAATGTTCCTGGAAGCAACAGACAACATGAAAACATGTATTGCATTAGACAAATCTGCCACACAAGACCTCTTTAAAGTATTGAAAAGCAAGGACTAAAGTTTAAGTCCTTTGAGGACTGAAACACACTTGACCTAGGTTATGTGAAACTTGAACAAATAAAGAAGACGCAAGAAAAATTGATGCATTTGATCTATGATGCACGAAACATTATGCACTAAACATAGTAGCATGAAGTGACAAAAGAACAAACAGATCTGTTTGGAAGAAGTACAGCCAGAGTAGTAGTACTTAGAGGCAAGGATGATGAGATTTTGTCTCAAGTACTTCAGACATGTTGTCGGGAGAGACCATTCCCTGGAGAAGGACATCATGTTTGGTAAAGTGGAGGAGCAGTGAACATGAAGAAGTCCCTGGGCAAGATGGACTGACACAGTGGCTGCAAGAATGTGCTCAAATATAGCAGTAATTGCAAAGGCGGTACAGGGTTGGACAGCATTTCTTTCTATTGTACATAGGGTAGCTATGGGTTGGAATTAACTCAGCAACACGTAACACATACCATCTGCAGTCACATTTTCACTTTTTAGTGCTGGGGCTGGGGAAGCTTTGTAATTCACAGAAACCTGTGCAAAATGAAAATACAGGCTCATTGTTCAAAAATTATCTAAATTTTATGACAGGATAGCACATTTAGAACATGATACAAGGCCATGGAATTTCTAAGGTTGAAACAGATGGAAAATCATCAAGGATATTCTTTAACTTCTAGAATAAAAAAAATTCCAAGAATAAAATCACTGGAATGTAAAAATCAATCTTGTGTCCACCCATCTGTAAAACTTAGGCCAGTTCTCAAGGCAAGAGTTCTCTATTGAAGAAGAAGTTGAGTTTCCTTGGGCACAAAACCTGTAGAGATATAAGTTAAACAGAAAATGATAATAAATCATGTTGGAAGACAACATTTTGGACTTGGAGATTTAATGGGGTCAGGGCTAATCATGTAGTATATCAATGCGGTGTACGGAAGAGGAAGAGACTACGATAGTCATGGTCCTAGAAGCTGATCTCTATATATACAAATGACAACTTCACAAAGTGAACTAAAACTTCAATTGACCTGCAATGCTACTTTTGAATTTCCATCATATTACAGACTCTGCAAGCGATGATTTATATTGCTCAAATACTGACTAAAGAATGGATTGCACATTCATCAGAATTCCTTCTACTAGAGTTAGTTAAAAATTTTTTGTACAAAATAATAGAAACCCTTATCAAATACACATATAAATATGTGAAACTATTGTTTCCTACCTGATTTTTCCTCCAGGTTTACCCGCTTCGGAAAGGAGTGTTTCCATCTTTCTAACTCTTCTCTCAAATAATTGCTCACTCTTCCATTCACACTATGACAAAAGAATAAGTAAACAGAAATGGTTTGGGTACTTTTGAGGTATCTCAAATCACATTATTTTAAGTATTCACTATGATTGGGAACAAAAAGAAGTCGGAAGGTAATATCAAAGCTATAGGGTGAATGGAGTAAGGTCTATTCAGAAACTTCTTGTATGACAGTCTTGGCTAGCTTCAGTGAGTTAAGAAAATGCACTGTCCTATTCTCTCATTAGTTGGGCTCTGGTGGAGTACTGTTTACCTGTTGGGCTGTTACTACAAGTCAGCAGGTGACATCACCAGCAACTCTACTTGAGAGAGATGAGGCTTTCAACTCCTCTGACCAGGTACAGTCTTGAAAACCCACAAGGGCAGCTCTGCACTGCCAATGGGGTTGCTCTGCACCAAAACCAATGGGTGATAGTGAGTGCGTTAATCCAGGTAGACTAGAGAAACAAACTCATTAACACGTCTGTGTATAGATGGGAGAGGTTTATATACAAGGGTCATAGAACATTGAGACAGCATTCTGATCCAATCCAGTCCCAGCCCACAAGTCTGATATGAGTCAGTATGTCCAATACCAGTCCATAGCATCATCTTCAGATTCGTGAGGCACATGCAATAACACCAGGACAATCACCAGCCAGTGAGGGCAGCAGAGTTTTGGGTAACCATGGTGGTGTAAGCATCTCAGCGCTGCCAGAGGTCTCTCGGTAGCTTCTCAGGCATCTCAGCACTGGAAGGAGTCTCTATGTGGCTTTTCCAACTTTAGAGATCAGGTAAGACATGTGGTTTCTCCTCCAGCTCCTCTAGTTTCCAGGACTCAGAGTCCATCAGCATGCAGCCATGTTGTCTTGTCAGTAGAGCATCTCCAAGGAAATGAGTTGTAAGTCTCTCACCTCCAAGGGGAAAATTCTGTGAGATTTCCCAGAATTCTCAGCAGGAAGCCATGTCCACACAGAGGTCTCATTGGCAATCTCCAGATTGACAGGCTAGCCTCCACCCCCTACATTCCCAATACTGAAATTGATGCAAGAGTACCTGTCACAGTGAGTGTCTTAACGGAGAAACCAATTCTGAGGGATATTTCCCTTTGCCTCACTAACATAGTTTTCAATTTTCTTAAGATGGCTACATCATAAGCCCCAGTGTCTGCCCGGTGTCTTTTGAGAAAATCTATTAAGATTACTCTTCTGCTGCACCAAAAAAGAGCTTCCATATTTTTCTCATCTGATCACTCAGTCCTGACTGCAACTGGCCCAGCAGACATCCCTGGAAGCCACCTTTTTTAAGGACATTGTTCTCTGAAAAGCGTTGGTAAATACAACATGCATGCCAGCTTTTGATCTGTTCCATAAAGTCATCTTCATTAGCTTTTATCCTATTTCAAAGATTGATGAAAAGATTAGTTATTTGAGCTAGGTGATTTCTGCATAAGGCTTTTGGCACTCAGCCAAAACTAAAATGCTTGAGCCATAAAAAATGTTGGTTTATGTGGGACAGCATTCCAGTAAATTGATTGCCAAGCTTCAATGATTTGGGGGAAATAACCCCATGTCACTTGTTAAAAATTTGATGTTGGGCCTGACCTAGAAAGGGTTGTTCATGGAATCACCATGAGTTGGCCCTTCGTGGGTGGCATGTAACAAGAACAGCAACAACAACTCAGTCTTAGGGTGTGATTTAGGCAAACAACAACAGTGACTTAAGATAACATAGATGTATTTGTGTGTGTGTGTCTGTGAGAGAGAGAGTTTTAAGATCATAGACACACGTTTGTGTGTACCTTTATTATGATGGTGGCTTATAATATGTATGTATGTGGGGCTCGGCATAAGGAGTGCAAAATATTAAATTTTTCCCTAAAATATTTTCTTGTGTTTTATAATAACAATTTCCAAAATGTGCCTGGTCTAAATTGTGTGACTGGAAATGCATCCATTTTGACAGTCATTGCTCCTGTCTCGGTACAGATCTCACTCACCCAGTAAATGCAGAGTAACTAGGTAACAAATGGGAGCCCCCCCAAAATTCCTCAAAGCAAAAAATTTAAATTAAGGCGCTCACCTATTCATTGCGTTCATCACAGACAAGGAATCATATCTGAAGAGTGTTCACCCTTCTGCTCCAGTTCCTAGCTTAAGTGAGTTTGGGCAATTCACTTAACCTATTCATGGCCCCATTTCCCTCGTCTGGCATCTGCTGACACTGGGAGTGAATTTCCTCACAGTAATGTGACAATTACCCGATTAATGACTATTAAGCTCTCAGAAGATAAAATGAAAAGAAATGCTCAGTAAAATAGTAAATAAGGAGAAAATGGATATTTAGTGGGCCTGTAGCCCAAATTGGAAAATTTATTAAAGGTTACTTGGACAAATCAGTGAGAGACAAGTCCTAACCCTAATTGCTGACTGCCTGATCTTATAACTCAGATCGCGGCCTGCGCTTTGATGGTGCGTGACGACAGGATCCGCCACACCTGCTCCATGGCGAGGCGGCCATCATAGCCAAGGTCCCAATCACAGCAGCGTCCTATCTTTCCCCCAAGAGTTGCTTTCATTTCATATAAGCCTGTGTTAAAAAAAAGAAAGAAAGAAAAACTAGACTTTTCTTTCTTTTTTCTGCCAGGATAGGGCACTAAGTCATTTCCCTCCCCTCTAAAGCAACCAACCCCTCCCTTCACTCTAGAATAGCTTTATCTCTGTAGTTCCCTATGGTTCAAAGGCAGAAATGGAACATAATGGGATTTGGCTGAAGGGTTATAATCCTAAGAATTCCAAAACTTTTCATCGAAGGGGTATTTCTAAAGAGAGCTTTTATCCATTGGCAATTTCAGCCGAGAGCTATTCAGTCTCACTCAGGAGGTGCCGCATAAAGGCTTTCAAATGCCCTGCTCTGTCACTGTCCCTGATGCAAGGACAGAGACAGGGCCTCTGTATAGTATTCCACAGTCTATTTGTGAGAGCATTTGGTGAAGAGGAATAGCCTAGCACGAAACCCAGGAGAACTGCACTACAGTGTCCAGGCCAGAGCTACTCTCAGACCCGCCACGAGTGCCCCTTCACCACCATCTGGGCGAGATATTAATATTTATTACTACTCAGGCTCAATTAGAAGGTGGATAATGTTGAAACAAGTGTTTACCTTCACCAAGCATGGCTGAGTGTGAATGGAGGCAAAGAAACACTATCAGGTCTTGCTGTGGAATATCTTTTGTTTTGCTTTGTGATCCAGGTGTCTGAAATGGTCACATAGAACACACACATGCATACACCTTCACCATTTCAGAACACCTGTACCATAGGAACACGTACATGTTCATGCTTCACCATCACGTCATTTCCTACTTCTTGGGAATAAAGAGAGCAATCTCGTTCCCATGGAAGAAGCTGCAGAAGGAATGTGTCTGCACAGGTGTACCGTGTGCTCTGAACTATGCCATCCTAGCTGCCCTCTGAGTTCTCTGCCCAACAGTATCCAGTATGAATGGGGAAGCTCATGAGCATTTTTCCCATTAGAATAGGAAAATGTTAATACAAAACAGTAACACTTAGAAATGTCTCCTGTCGTATCCAGTGAAATATCTAGTGCATTCCCATTGCCTAGGAGGGGGTAAGAGTATGGTAGTTTATTTCCAAGGAGCTCTGAGCCCAGAAGATTGAGTAATGAGACCTCCCTAGGTATTTGGAGAAAAGGGAAATGAACTTGCCCTCGGAGAATTAAATGACATGAAAACAACACTTAGGAAAGTGGTTTTTTTTGTTCTGTGGAAACATCCTGGAATATTGCTTAATTAGTGGCATCGACGCATGCATAGTCAACATCTGTCATGTAGAGGGAGTAGTCATGACACGAGCTTGCTTCCGAGGGTCCAATTGCTTGTAAAACCAGGATTAAAGCAGAGCGATCAGGAAGTGGTCTGCACTTTGGACACCAGACCTTGTGGAGTCTGGAGGAACCATCTTTGCAGATGTCTTTGCTGTAATTCTGCACTTGCTGACAGCTCTCTGATTGAATCATTCCCTTTAGATGACTCCTCAATAGAAGATACGAGTATCTTAGTTGTCAGAGAGATCATTCTGTTTATCAATTAATAGCGGCTTTTTTGTTCACTTAACACTTTCACGCAAACATCACTATTACAAATTTGTTTCTTTGAGTCTAATCATTTCTTTCTGTGCTGATAACATACTTTCTTACTTAAGAGTTCAAAGATCAAGAAAATTCACCGTCATAATACTGCTGGTGAGGAACTCTGAAAGTCCGTCCCTATCTATATTCTTAGAGACCTATCTTAAATATTCCACTCACATCAATATTTTCTTCCATTTAAATAGTCACAATTTCTAGTTGCTTTTTTTTCACCTCACAATTTCTAGTTTTTGAGCTATCAGGGAAAACACTCTAGAAAATGAAAAATATTTCTTACATTTCTATAACGGATAAAACGGACCTTAGTTATGACAAAACTGATTGTGCAGTCTTCCTCTCTCGAATGTACTCCTTCTTTAGACTCTGTTGCCAGTAATGCTGGAAATGATGTCTGGTTTATCTTACAATATGCATTGATAGAGAAAAAAATTAACTCTGAAAATTGATCGAAACTATTTATCACATAATCCAAATAATTCTCTATGAAAATGCACTTTCTTCTGTTATCCATTGATAATCCCCACCCCCTCAGACCTCCCTTTCACAATATCAAAATGAGTTAGCCATGTTCAGCTATTATACAACATACACTCACACAAAATTTATGTAGTAGTAGAAAAGTTAATATTAAAACAAAATTCAAAGTGTAATCCATTTGTTGAGCATACATCAGGGAGGTAAACAAATAAACAAGCACATTTTTAGTGTTCTACATTTGCATTTAACCATGGGAATTAAAGAAGCAGGCTGAGGAGAAATGGAAGCTTGAGTATTGAGCTGTGATCGCTGTAATATAGGATGGTCAGAGATGAATTTACTAATCAAGTGAGAACTAGGCAGAGAGCCAAGTCAACGATAAAGCAAACCAGGAGTTGCTCCGTGAAAAAAAAGAGGCAGAGGAAAAAGCAATCATAAAGGTCCTGAGGTGGGGCCATAAGTGAGCCATTTCAAGAACAACAAGGTGGTCTTATGACCTGATAACTAAGAAGAGAACAGTAAGGAATTAGCTGTTCTTTGAGTTGCCAAATTGTGAGGTTTGAGGGCACAGTCTTCAAAGAACCGTCACTTTGTCAAGTTCAATTTTAGTAGTTCTCAAAAGCTCCCTCAAGTGATGTGCTAGAAATACTTTTCTAGAAGGAGTCCGAGAATTCAATGAACTCTATTATGAGCTTGCCTGTAGTTTACTCCTGGGAAATTATATGCACATAACTTGATTAAGAGAAGCACTACCCAGGACAGAGTCTAGGAGGGTTCCAAGCATGTTTGCAGCAAGCATTACTCTTATAGCATTGCTTTGTCACAATACACATAGATTATTGCCACCCAGGGAAGTTCACTCAAAATTCATTGTCCTGAATTTTGTTTCTTTATGTTTATCTAATTAAATAATTGCTTGTGTAGTTGAGGTAATACAATAGGTGACCCATTCTTGATCACTTTGTTGGTCTTTCTGATAGGGCCAGTTCCCACCCTAAGACTGTCAGGCATGACAGTCCTCATTCTACAACCTTGTCTGAATCAAAGATGCACATATTAGAGATTAAATATGTTTCTTCCCAAATATATGTGGGAAAGGCTAAGCACTTTGAGCAAGGCCAGATTCTCTACTACACTTAGAGTAGAAAGATAATATATGGGAAAGGCGAAAGTATCTAATCATGTAGAGTCATTTAGGACATTGTAGAACTCTTTCTCTGAGTGAAATAAGAAGCTAATGGTGGTTTTGAGTAGCCAAGTAACATAATTTAATTCACACTTAAACTGATCACTCCAGCCTATATTTCGAAGGAGTTGCTAAGAGTGGGGGAGAGAGTAAACAAAATAAGGAGACTACTTAAGGAGGCTATTATTGTATTCTCAAAATAATGAGAAGTGCTTAAAGAATTTCATGTGAGGGATTAATTTATTAAAATACCACCATATATGCCACATTTAAATTATAGCCCTCAGATTAACAATTAATTAAAAATAGAGATACCTTGGTAAAGGTAAGTACTTTCTTACCAGGAACTATTGTAGTAATTAATTACTGCAAGGCACTACTTAGCCTTTTTTTTTCTTTTCTTTCCGATCACTTGAAGTTATTTGGTCTGGATGCATCTCCCAACTGCATTCTGATGATGAAACAAACTGGGCTAATTCTGGTCCTAATTACCCTATTAAGAACACATTTGGACTTTTTTTTCAATCTCCAGAAAGGTCATAAATCCCTGCTCCACTCTGTGTAACAGGTGTCTTGGGTAGAGGAGAGATCTGGCTTTGAATACACACTCATCTGTACTGATAAGAATTCTAGTGTTGAAACAATCAGGTATCAGGCATCAAAGAACAAAAATCAAAATCAATGGATCAATGGATTCCCGATATGATCGCTGAAGACAAATGGATACAGAGGCAGACAGATTGGAAGAAACGATGGTGTCCAGCTACCAAATGATAAAGTGCCTCAAAATCTTGAAGATAAATTAGTGGCTGTTCAGCACAGAAGCAGCAAAGCCCACATGGAAGAAACACACAAGCCTGTGTGATCAACAGGAGCCAAAGGGAGCAGGTATCAAGCATCAAGAACAAGAATCACATCACTACGTGTGTCAGTCATGTGCTTATGTTAACTTTATGATTGAAATGTAGGGGTGGAGTCTAGCCTGTTAATCTGGAGATAGCCATTGAGTAGCCAATGAGGCCTCTATGTGGGCATGGCTTTCTCCTGATACATCTGGGAAATCTCGCGATATTTCCCTCATGAAGATGAGAAGCTATCTTCCCCAGTTGTTGGGAGTTAGTCTGAGAGACGATGAATCACAGACAAGACAAGATGGCAGCATCCGAGAAGCTGGAGGAGCTGGCAGAGAGACCACACGGCTTTGCCCTGATGGAGCCAGACCTCTGAAACTGGAGCGGCATGCTGTTGATGGACCCTGAGCCCTGGAAGTGAGGAGCCATGGGGAGATCCCTGTCAGCACCGGGATTCTGCACCCACTGACCTGTGACCTCGTGAGTTGGAAGGAGACTTTATAGACTGATTCTGGGAATATGGGTTAATATCAGACTTATGACTTTGTACTGGACTGGATTGGGATGCTTTCTTAATGTCCTATTTCTCTTATATATATATAAACCTTTTTCCTTATATCCATATGCATGTCTATGAAACTTGTTCCTCTAGTCTACCCGGACTAACACACTATGAATGTGGGGGAGAGCAGGATGGGCACCTAAGGTCCCATCCATACTGGTGAGTAATTGGTCACCCCCTTACAGGGGAGTCATGGGGAGGAGACAGACCAAACAGGACAGTCCAGGTACAGCGAGGCAGTGATGAAGCACACAACTTTCCTCTAGTTCCTGAAGACTTCCTCCTCCCAACTATCAAGGTCCCAACTCTACCTGACAAATCCAGGTGGACTGGAGAAGGTACACCTGTAGAGAGGGGAACTGGAGAAATGGGGAACCCAGGACAGATGAGCCCCTTCCAGCCAGTGGTGAGATTGGAGCTACTGTTTAGGTGGAGAGAAGGTGGGGCAGTGAGACAGAACCAATTGCAAGGATCTACACATAGCCTCCTATCTGGAGGACAGATATCAAAGGAGTAGACTGGCGGAGAGGTTTGGGTAGTATAAGATATGACAGAGCAATAATAATTTATAAAGTTTTGAGGGTTGGTGGGGGAGGGAGAGAAGGAGAAGAGGGAAAGGATGGGAAATTGATACCAAGGCCTCAAGTAGAAAAGTGGATTTTTGGAGAATGATAACAGAGGCAGACATGCAAAGATGCTTGACACAGTATATGTATTTACATATTGTGAAAAACGATGTATGAGCCCCAATAAAAGGATTTTTAATTAAAAAAGAATTCTAATATCATTATTTCAAATATTTCCTGCTGTCCCCTCCCACACTGAATTGTACACTCTTTGAAGAATTGTCTTGGACCACGGAAGAGTGTCTGTTACCTATATATTTGTGGCCCCCACGTGGGATGGAAACGGATCTATTGGTAGGGTCAACTTGCTTAATGCCAAATTTGAATAGGATGACCCTTCACTTTAGGAACCAAAGCTTTGACAAGGAGTACCCAGTCTTTCATGTTGCTGCTGCCTCGTCTACAATCACGCCAGCTCACAGGTGTTATGTCAAAGAGAATTCCTGGTGTTTTAGAGCGTTTTCCTTTCCAAACAGCCAACAATCTTCCAGGAACTGATGCAGATTTCTTGTCAAACATAAAAACACAGAAACTTGTCAATTTTCCTGAAACACGAAAATATTTCGGAACCCCTAAGCTTGCCAACAAATCAAAGCTCTGAAGTGATTCGAAAGACCAGCCAAATAATCGCGCTGGGGTAGTGTAAAATGCCTTTAATTTTAGCTTTCTACCATGTCAACAATCTGTGGAAAGGATGAAAATTACATGTGAATGGATACTATTCTTCCTGTGGCGGTCATGTGTTTATGTTAATTTCATGATTGAGTTGTAGGGGTGGATCTAGCCTGTTAATCTGGAGATAGTGATCTAGTAGTCAATGAGGCCTCTATGTGGGCATGGCTTTCTCCTGAGACTTCTGGGAAATCTCGCATTATTTCCCTTGTGGAGATGAGAAGCTGTCTCCCCAGTTGTTGGGAGTCTCAGAGACAATGAACTGCAGACAAGACAAGTTGGCAGCATCCGAGGACCTTGAGGAGCTGGAGGAGAAGTCACCTGGCCTTACCCTGATGGAAGCAGATCTCTGAAGCTGGAGAAACCACGTGGAGATCCCTGCCAGCCCTGAGTTGCTTCTACCACCACTGGATACTGTTGATGGACCCTGAACCCAGAAAGCGAGGAGCCATAGGGAGATCCCTGTTGGCGCCAGGACACTGCACCCACTGGCCTGTGACTTCGTGAGTCAGAAGGAGACTTTATAGACTGATATCGGGCATATGGGTTAATATCAGACTTATGGCTTTGAACTGGACTGGGCTGGGAGGCTTTCTCAATGTTCCATTCCTCTTGTATATAAACCTTTCCCTTATATCCATATGCATGTCTATGAGTTTGTTCCTCTAGTTCACCCACACTAACCCACGTCCCCATCCCCACCACCATCTTCTTTTTAAATTTTATTTATTTATTTTCCCATCACTGTCTCCTCTATTCCTCTGAGTGAGGTGTTTGAAAGAGGTGGACAGCTGAGCAAGGGGCAGGGTCGGGGCGTGGTTAAATACCTCAGCACTGTGGGCTCACTCCCTCCTCTTCACTTCTCTACCCCGCACCCCCGCCTTTTACAAATTTTGCCATTTTACTGACAGAGTTAATATGCTAGGACTCAAGTATATCATTATATACAGGGAATTCCTGTTGAGATTATGAGTTAATGTGCTGGGTGATGATGAATTAATGTGTGAAGTACCACTTATAAACCACCATCCTCGCCAGGGGAGAAGGATTTTGTTTTCTGCTCCCATAAATTTACATTTCTAGGGTCACCGTGAACCAGAATGATCTTGATGACAGTGAGTTTTATATAGTTTCTTTTTCTCTTTCTCACTTAATTTTTAGATATAGTTTAGCCCCATGGATTTCCCTCCACTCTCTGACTTCTCACCTCCCCGGAACCTTGACCTCTCACTCGACCTGCTAATTGTGGAAGAAGGAAAAAAATATTCTTAATCAGTAAATGAAAACAAAAGCACAAATTAAACTCACTCTATTGCTTTAATACGAAGACAATGATGCTTTTTCTGTGATCCTTCTTCTCTTCCATTTTCCCCTTTCAGCTAAACAGGAAAAAAAATAAGGTTTTACCTATCACAAGTTCCTGAAGGTTTTCATTCACTTTGTATTTTAGTTCTATGAAGTATTCTGTGCTCCCTCATTTCCAATTGAAACAAGGTTTTCTTGGCAATTATTTCTATTCATTTCAACACTAATGCTTGTGATTAATGCTTAAATCCATAAATTTTTTTTTGTATTTAGCTTTATTGATTACGGACCATTTGAGATCTGAGTTGTCATAAAATATTTATGAAAGATTATGCTTATTTTAATTTTCAGGAGATAAATTTTTAAACATTTTAACTAACCTGTTTTATGAAGGAATATGTGGACACTTTCTCAGAACCAACAAGGTTTCCTAAAATCTCTTAGGGAAAGAACTTACAGCTATATCATGTACAGAGCTAGCAAGAAGTCATCAATCTAGCAGGCAGTGAGGGGAGTTTCCTTCATGTAGTAGTTATATTTCAGAAGTATATCACAAACCTTAACTATAACTACTTGACTCCAACTCTTATTCTATCTGTGCTCTAGTTTGTTTGTTTAACTTTTCATAAACACATATAGATACTGTAGCTTTTCTGGGGCCGTGATGGCACTGTGAAATAAGCATTGAGCATCGAGCTCTTACCCATGGGTTCTCCAGGAGGAGGTGATCCGTTCCTGCAAGCTGTGCAGTCATGGAAAGTCTAGAGAAGGTTAACGGCAGTGGGTTTTTTGGGGGGTGGGCAGGGAGGGTGGGGGGTTGTTGTTGATGGTGGGTATGGAGAGAGAATTTAGATTTATTGTTATTATCCTCTGATTGTTATTATCCTCTGATTGTTAATTAAAGATTCTGTTCTATCTGATGCCCTGCATTCATGCTTAGTTATAGGAACTATTTGTGAAGCATAGTTTGAAAGATATAAATTCTTCCTATATTTTTGTCTGCCCAGCCTTATTTTCATGATTTTGGAGTATTTCTAACATATATTGTGAAATATCTAAATTATTATGAATTTAGGCCTTAGTATTATCAGATTGACATTGAAGAATGCTTATGAGAACTCTTTGCCTGGCATTTAATTTTAATGAGGCAGCTGTAGATGACAGTACCACCCATGCCCTGCAAGGTTATTTTGAAGATCTATTGGAAACAAAATGAGATTTTTATCGAATTCTTACTATGTGCTGATCGCTGTGACAAGTCTTAAGCATGTGATGATGAGCAAATAGAAACATGGTCCAAACCACTATGAAACTTATTGTGAAGTCAGTGAGACCAGCCTTAAATATACTATTCCATACATTGTTAAAGTGTAACTGAAAGGATACTATAAAAAGAAGAGTTCAATCAATCTATGCTGCTCTGCCATAGAGTCAGTTCCAAACGACAGCTGTTCCTCCCCTGCTGTTCTGTATTTATGCTGGGTTCAATAGTCTTTGTAAATGGGCACTCAGTATCGTAGGCAATTCTGCAAAAGCCCTTGGAGGTAGGATTGAGCCAGTCAGTCGGTTGAGGGAAGAGATTAGGGAAGGTACCAGGTGAGGATCAGCACTCGGTAGGGATACAGCCATCAGTCTCCTTAGGTGGCAGCCAACCCTTTGTCAGATCCTAGCCTCTCAACCATGGGGTCCCATGGCTTCTGCCTTGTGGGCAAAGGAGCAGTCATGTTTGCCATTGTATCTTACAGTCCTTTTGTCTAGGGCCAGATGAGGAGAAGTTTTCCCAGCGTCTCACCTCGCCTCCTCTGATTCTCCACCACAACATCTGGGGCTTCTGCTTTCAGGAGTCTCTAAAATTTCAAGGTCTGGATTTCTCTCTCTGCTATAACTCCAAATATTGCTAATTTGTATAGCCAAGGAGTAGTAACGAAAATTGAACAATCCTTCCTATTCATCATTTTCAGAGTCCCATTCAATCTTTTGGTGGCGGTTAGAGAGACTTGGATAGAAAAGTCATATTAAGATTTTTTTTCTCCATTGCTGTGACCTTCCAAGACAGAATAGAGCTGATCTGTGGCATTATGTAAGCTGCAATATTTATGCGATCAACCTTCCAGATCTTTTCTCCCATGAAGCCACTGATGGATTCCAATCACTTTGGTCAGCAGGTAATGGCTTTGGCATCATCCCACGGGTTTAGTCCATTGTGCTATAAAATTATATAGCAAGAGACTTGGCTTCATGTGTGGGGTTAGGGAAGAGGCGAAGGCCCTTGGTAATTTCTATACAAGTGTGACATGATTAGATGTGTGTTCTGAACATTTTTGTTCACATATTTGAATAGGCTACCAGGAAGCACAGAACAAATGTTCACCCAACTTGACGCTAAGTCTTTGAGGGTTGATGACACTGATGTCATGTGTCCACAACTCTAGATTCTCCATTTTAATATCCCTTTGCTCTATTTTTCTTATTAACTCATTTTGAATGGTTTGTTCATGCCATTATAATCAGATCCATTTTTATGACATGAAGTGAGGGATTAATTATTACAAAAACAAAGAGAGCCAGTCTTACTTGTGCAAAATATACACCATACATATTAAGTATTTGAGAAAGAATGGGGAATAAAGAGCTCTGAGTAACAGAAAGAAATAACTGAGTTCAGTATTCCCAGGCTAATTCATGAACCAAAAGGAGGTAGGACTGAGCCAGTCAGCAGCTGTGAGTAAGCTAGCCAACTCACTGAGCACCTTGTTGAATATATGTCGATGTTAGCACTCTCCTTTCTCAACCTGTGAATCATGTACTGCTGTTCTCTTAACTACTCCCTCTTATACAGTCCTTCTTTCGAAGGCAAGCACCTTGCTTTTTATCTATTTCATTTTTAAAGTTCCTTTCCTACCCATAAAGTCTAGCAAAATGCAAGGCCACCTGATACAACTTTCTATATTCAAAAATATGAATTGTTGCTTATAGCTTACATCTATTGGGAGGATTGATCGGTAGTTTTCCCAAGCATTAGCATGGGAAATGGCAAGGGCAATAAATATTTCTTCATTTTCATTTTTCTCTCTTTAGTCCTCCCCCCATTCAGTTATTAAAAGATGGTATTTCTTGTCACAAGAGATGGTGAAAGACCCAATGTTTCCACATAGGAGAATGGTAAATAACACTGTTAGTTTACATATCAAATGCCCAGACTTTGAGCAGTAAAGAGAGGATCCCATATTCAGGCTGTTTGTCCCCCACGATCTGCTTCCATTGTTAATTTTACTTCAATGTTTTCTGAAGCTCTAAATATATAGTATTTGTCTGATGAGGCCCTCTTTGAAAAGATAACTACAAGGAGCTCAGCAGGAGCGGAGGTAAAATGCAGCGATGTCTCAGGAGCTGGAGGCATTTAACCTTCAAGCCACTGAAAACTATTGAGTACCAAGGGAAAGTGGACAGAGAGAAGGTAGGGTCTATATGGAAGGTTTTCTTTGTCCCCTGTGATAGCAACTCTAACCTTGTAAAAGATATACTTTTGTCTTGTTAACCTGGCTTTGAAGAGGAATGACCCTGAGAGGAAAACAATAGCAGCTGCAAAGTGCCAGGGTCATAAACTCCTATGAGCCTCTTTCCCAGCTTGGGAGACGAGTTTGGGGCAATCTTAAAGCATGCTTGCTAAGGGCAGTGAAATATGCCCCTCTCCTGTCTAAGGATGAGTTCTGTGCGCACTTATTCTTTATGAAGGACCTTTCTGCTGTCCTTTTTCAGCTAGAAGGCATTTTCCCTGCATCTTTAGAAGGTTTTTTTGCTTTTTTCTTGGGCTTTCTTTGCCTCATCTTTTTTCCTTGCTTTCTTTCCATGCTTCAATGACTTCATGCCTTGTCCACCTGGCACAGGTGATGCCCACGGGGCACTTCCTCGTGCAGCAGCTCGGAAAGCTGGAGGCGAGTTCCTTTAGGATCTGTGGCGTGGTGGTATAGCTCCTGTGCTGGCCTCTGGATACATTTGGGAAGACTCGGACCCAATCAGAGCTACAACAGAAACAAGAGGTGCTCGCATAGCTCTCAATATAATTTCATTAATAGGAGTTTTTGATTTTAAAAATCTGACTTCAACTATAGTACATCAATTTCATGATTTCCTCTGGAAGTTGTGTGCGCACATGTATTTCATACTGGTAATGGAACACGCACCTATAGATACATAGCTCAGTAAAAAAGAATCGCTATTAGCATTCTAGTTAATACATGGGTCTATTCTAAATAAAATACGTTCAAATATGGCCCTGTGATCAAGGGGTGACTACAGAAAAGTTCTCTCCATAATAGATTTGTTCCTTTGTCTTATTAAGATGCCTTAAAAAATGGCTCAGAGGGAACCTGCGAGGACTCTTAAATCCAAGCAGCGCCCTCACATTAGAAGGTGGTGGTAGTCCTTTCTGGAGATGCAAAAGCGCCATCTTGATGTATTTTCTTGAAGAGCACAGACAATAATGGAGGCTAGTTAGGAAAAAGTCCCCCCCCCCCAATGGCAAATTGTAATGGCATAAAAAAATCCAGGGAGATTATATTTATTTGTTTGTTTGTTTATGCCATCAAGATCGGAAATAATTGCTTTTTGAAAAATTTCTATGAGATTAGTTTCAAGAAGATGGAGCTGAAAGAGATGTCAAACATCCAACACTTCCACAATACTATTCTGATCGCCATCCGGTCCATGCAGACTCGTAGCGACCCCACAGGAGAGTGGCGAATTGCCCCTGAGAGTTTCAGAACCGGTGACAGTGCACAGGAGCGGAAAGCCCTGCCTTCCTCCTGCAGAGCGGCAGGTGGAGCTTACAGATCGCAGCCCAACCCAACCGCTGCTGCTCCCACCGCGTCAGCACCACCGGTCACAGCCCTCCGTTATCTCTGGGTCAGCCACAGCTCCTCCTCTTCATGCATCCCCAGACGATGGTATGTGCTGCAGCGCCCACACACAAGTCACAGTTCAAAGGGGATAAGCTAACATGGAGGTGGCTATGTCTACAAGCCCCCCAATCCTCTGTTCGTGCATGCATCTGAAGGCTCCCGCTCGTCCTGCTCGGCCTGAGGGAGCAGGAAAAATCAGGTCAGAGGATAGGCCAAAGCTGAGTACCGAGAACCTAAAGTTCTGCAAAGAGGCAAACCAGATGCAGGGCCTGAAGGATGACTTCCATCCTGCCTCTCTCTTGCCTGTAGTAGTAAAATCCCACCCACGGCTTCTGAAATGACTCATTTTACACCCTCTGAGATGGTGATCACAGTTATCCCTGTTAGCAATCGCACACAGCTGAGTCATAGCATCCAATTAATCTCTTACCCCACCCTTCGCCTTTACTCAGACCCCTCAGGGAGACATCCTTTGGTGGGAGTAATAATGATTAACTCTGGCTGGAAGAACCATAACTAAGTTACTGCACTGCAAAGACCAGGCCCTTGCTTCTTCATTGTGGTTAACAAGAGCTGTCTTAGGGAAATTTGGCTGAGAAACTTTACCATAACCGCTTGACACTCCAGACTTCTTTTAGTTTCCCAAAGTCACTGATCATCTATAAGGAACACAATTTGAGTCTCGCAAGTATGTCCAAATTGCTGTTTTGACTTGGTGTAAAATTAAGATTGAAGGATTCCTTAGGAAAAGATTTAAAAGATGAAAATAACACCTTTAGAAATTTATAAATGTACATATGGGGCCTGATGAAAAACGTGCTTTTTTCCATTTTGATTCTTGGTTTTGTTTTAATAAAGGTTCTTACTGACTATGCCGGCTATGCAAAGGTGTTTGGCTGCTGGATCATAGCAGACTGTCAATAACATGGCAAAGAAGAGACCATCTAAAACACTAAATTATGCTCCTGTAGAAACTGCATGTGGACTAAGAGGCAGTCCTTTGAACAAAACAAAGGGATACTGCGCAGTTCAAAAGTATATGCAAGGGTTACATTATTTATTTATTTATTTATTTATTTATTTATTTATTTATTTTTAGGCATCACTGCCCTGGTGGTGGGAGTAGGAGGCCCAGCCTTTGCTCCTATGAGCGGGAATTGAACCTCCATCCCAGTGGGTCGCAGTCCCGCGCACAACCATGACCCCACCAGGGCTCAGCCCGGGTTACATTCTTTTACCACACTTTTTCAGTTTTTATTCTTAGCAAATATTCCAAGATTCTAAAGCATATGAAGAAGAATCGAAACATTGGAAATAGAGGGGAAAGTTCATCAACAACCTGCAAGATGCAGACGATACACTCTTATTTGCTAAAAGGGAACATGGCTTGAAGCATTTTCTGATTAAAAAAAAAAAAGTCAAAGCTTATAATCCACAGTGTGGATCACATCCCAGTATAAAGATCATGAAAATCTTGGACCGATGAGCAATAATGAGAAGCCAGTCACTCTGAGTCGATTGTGTAACTGTAAATCTTTCTGTGCATAAATAGTTGTATTCCCACAGAGGAGCACAGAGGATTGAACTGTCCACCATGTCAGCATATATCTATTTGGAGTCCCTAGAGGTGTAAGTGGCTAAGTACTAGACCAGTGGTTCTCAATCTTCCTAATGGCATGACCCTCTCATACAGTTCTTCAGGTTTTGGTGCCCTCCCAAACATAAAATTATTTTTGTTGCCATTTCATGACTGTAATTTTGCTGCTGTTATGAATCATCATATGCAGGATATATTTTCTTGTTACAAATTGCACATAATTAAAGCATAGTGATTAATTACAAAACAATATATGGCTATATATTGTGAAATATTTATTTGTAATGACAAATAAATGATTTTTTTTTCTAGAAACATGGTGTAGCATTGGTAACAGTCTTCCCACATGGCACTCATGGGGGGGGGGGGCGGCGTGTCACAAGTGGGCGGACCCACCTGGAGACTGATATCGGAGTGGTATCTTGGTTCCTAAGACAATTGGAAACATATATTTTCTGATGGCTTTATGTGACCCCTGTGAAAGGGTCTTTAGGTCTCAAAGGGGCCACGACACAGGTCGAGCACCACTGCACTGGCCTCTTACCTGAAAGTTTGGCAGTTACAACCTAGTCTGAGCTGTTTCAGAAGACCTGGTGATCTACTTCCAAAAAGTCACATTCTAGAAAAACTGAAGTCTGTTTGACTTATTTACAACTGCTTACTGAATATATAAATTTTTCACATTTATCTTTCATTGTGATATGCACACATACTATATGAAACTGCTTTTAAAGGTTTATGAAAAATGTCATATTTTATTTCCATTTTCCATGAATTTTTGACGTTCCTGTGTACACACAGCATAGATAACATGTATAAACAGAACATGTCAGAATAAGAGGCACCTGGATCAAGAAACTTGCCAGTGGGTGCTATGGTAAAGTGAGAAGAAATTGGATGGTGCCCAGCTATCAGACAGTCTAGTGACTGAGGACTTGAAGGCTTGTTTCTTAGAAAGCCACCATCGAAGTGAGATGTCAAGAAAGCTCACATGGAAAAAGCACATCAAAGTCTGGGATACAAGGAGTGGAAAAGGTATTCAAATCTGAAGGAGGTGTCAGAGCTTAATTTGTGAAATTCTGGATTGCAGGAAGCTATAGATAACAACGGGAGTCCCAAGTACACTTGCAGGATTTACACAGGGAATAAACCTCCTGCAATTCTCCCTGACCATAAATGAGAGATGGAAATAGCCTTGTTGTCAGAGCGAGTATTGGAAAGATGATTACGGCAGATTAAAGTGATTAAAATCTGACTTGAATGGTTAGCACCTTGTCATTTGGTTTCCCTTTGGATACGTTTTGAGCATGTTGAGCTTGTTAATATTTTCTGTTAGTTTTGGTTTGCTTTGCTCTCCCCAGATTGGTGCTTATCTTTGCTGTATTTTGTTATTGTTGGTAGTGTTCTGGACTCCTGTGTTTTTTATGTTTTTTGATATAGGAGACCCATGTTGGGTGGATCTTTAGAGACAGTAACTAGAAGAAGGGTTCGTAGGAGGTAGGCTGATATGAAGGAGCACAAGAAGAAAGATAGTTAGACGGATAGCAATAATTATAGTAGCAGATGGAAAACATGCCCGGGTGTCTTGAAAATGATTGTGGTAGCATTTGTACAACCCTGCTTGGCATGACTGAACTAGTGACTGGTATGATATCTAGGTTATATCCTAAGAAAATGATTTGAGGGTTCAAAAGGAAGTATATCAGTCCCAGAACTTTAGGAGGATGGGCTTTACCGCTTTTTGTCATTAGTCCTCTGCCTAGTTCCATGGATGGTTTTGCTTATTTTCAGTTTTATGCAAACCAAATAAAATGACTGGCTCCTTTTGCACGGCACTGAATTTGTGATGCTCATACACATTTCTGTAATCACTGCTAAAGTGCCCACTCTCCTTACTCTGCTTTGGTGATTCCCAAAATGTGTCCCTGACCAGTAGCATCTTCATTATGAGAACTTATTAGAAATGAGAAATCCTGGGCATTTGAGCCTCCCCTACCACCAGCACTGCTGACTCAGAAAGTCATGCCGGGGTAAAACAATAAGTATTTTAGTTAATCCTCCAGATGATTGTGGTAATGCTCATATTTACAAATGTTGTTATATAGTATTCCATTATTTAAATACACTACAAGGTATTTATTGTTCTACAGTAGATGATAAACTGGCATGTTTTCAGGTTATAATTCATTATAAATGTCTATGAGTTAATGTAAGTTTTCATTGACTCTAAACGTAATTTTTTTATTTTTTAAATGGGGCTAATTTATTGTTACTGTTTCTAATGTAAAAAAAAATAGAAAATACCCCCCAATAAACATAAATATTTGTAGGCAATACCGAGGAGTATATTCTGATTTATAGGCTACAGGTTTGTTCAGTTTAAATAGATGGATATTGCCAGATAAGTATTCAGATGGTCATACTAATTTATGCTCTTTAAAGGACAAAATAGTTACAGCTTCTTAATATCTTCCTGAAAAGACAACCTATTACTCATATTATATCTAATGAATCTGATGGGGGTAATATTGATATATCATTGGTATTTTAGTATAGATTTTTTATTTTGTGTTTTAAACATTTTATTGATAATGAAGTTGACTGCCTATTGATACACACTTTATATACAATTTTCAATTCATTTCCATTGATTTATTTACTCTTATTGATGATTGATTTTTTAATGGATTTTTAGATGTTCTTTCTCTTCCCATTTCCTGGATAACAACTTAAATTTCATTTTTAATGATACCTAATTGTATGGAAGAGCAGAACTTTATTTCCTTATTAATGCATCTGAGGTGATGCTGATAAAACCACACTAAAAGCCATAAGGAGGATCTGTTTCAAGTCAGTATCTCAAGGAAAATTAGAAACATTTTAATGTGTCACCCTTTCTTTATATCAATAGGTCCCTTCTTCCTTTAAATCTGGCTCTTAAATGAGTGACAAGTGGATAGTCTCGTACTCACTAGATCAGAGGTTCTCAACCTGTGGGTCACGACCCCTTTGGGGCTAGAAAAACCCTTTCACAAGGGTCACCTGATTGATAACAGTAGCAAAGTTACCGTCATGAAACCGCAATGAGAATGGGTTTCTGGGTGAAGGTCACCACAACATGAAGAGCTGTATTAAAGGGGTATGGCATTAAGAGGTTCGAGAACCACTGCACTAGATGAACATGGAAGAACGAATAATGTGGCCTTTAACACCATTTAGATCTGGAAAGGAATTCAGCCCTGTGATTCAACTTTCAGCCACACAATAGACAGGTCTGTAAAGGGAACAATACCATTAGTGAGGTATGCATATCTTAGAACAAGCTACTCCTTGAGATCAAATAACAGCATTCACCCAAGGACAAAGTTCAGAAGGGAGAGGAGAGAAGGAGAGTTAGAAACAGGAAACACAGACCAGAAAGGAAATCAAGTGATGTTACCTTGTGGAGATTGCACTCAATGAGATGTAAGTAAAAGTATGATGCATTGTTGAAGAGAAAATTAATTTGCTCTTTAAACCTTCAAGTCATTCACAAAAGTTTTTTGTTTGCTTTTTAAGAGGAAACTGGTTGCTTACTTGGATAAAGATTCTGATCTCAAGCCATTTTTGAAAATAACTTCCAAGTGGAATAGAAAATTAGATACAGAAATGCCTATTAGGAAGAATAAGAAGATAATATTTGTATTTTTTTCTGATTAATTTATGCTGGAGGAAACAGCCTAAGAAGATATACAGGTAAAACTATATTCCCAATGGAAACTTTTGAACTGCTAGAAGTAGACTAAATTAAATAGCAAGAAAACCAAAAAAAAGTCAGATATGCAAACCGAACAATGTTTTCAAGAAGTATGACACTCAGTTTGTATTATAGATCATGAGCAATTAGAAATGGAATAAAGACCAATGCACATGCATGAGAAAAAATATCTATAAAATAGGAAGTTCAACAGGCTATTAAATTTTTTAAAAGTTTACTTTTGTTAAAGGACAGCAGAAATAGTCAAAGAAATACAAATTAACCCCTTTAAAAATAGAATTCCTAATATTGAGTAGAGTCACTATGTGAAGACTCAGATGTAATTTGAATTAAGAAACAAATCCAGCTTCCAATGTAGCAGAACTTAAACCATTGAGCAGAAACAGAGGTGAGCACCACATGCTGACAAGTGCAGAAAGAAAGGATTTCTGGGCAGACAGGACAGCAGAGGGAGAGGGAGGGTGGGTATTTAGGCTAAGTCAAGAGCAAGTCAAACCAAAGTTAAAAAAAAATTGTGTGTGTGTGCACACAGCAAAGAGTTTGGAGAAAATCACAGACAATGGGAGTTATTAATTGTGACTGAAAATGAATGTCAATGCATAGAGAGGGGAGGGGTATGAGAGAGAGAGAGAGAGAGAGAGAGAGAGAGATTCATTATGTGTAAAAAAGAAAATCCCAGCACTTTGGTTAGTACGTCCTTGACAAAGATAAATGCACCCTACCCCTGCCCTCAAGGAGCTTAGACAGGTTAGCAGATAATTTGAATAAAATATTGTTAAAGTGGGTACAACCTCGGCATCTTGAATAGGATTTTTATTAAATTTGCCTGCAGCAACTCAACCTAGGCCCCCTGAAAGCACAAGCTGTTCCTCCTGTTTGTGTTCGGTTCCTCCTCTTTGCAGTGGTGACCTGGCTGCTGAGAAGAAATGAAAGAGGAGGCAGCACCTTCTGACAAAGACAACAGGGAGATACAGGATGTGTTTTAGGAAGATTTGTGGCAAAACTGATTTTCAAAATAATTCTGGCTCTGGCTAAGTTAATCTGATATGATCTCTTTGAGTCAACGGAGGGCTCTGCAGAGCAGATATTTTTGTGCACTTGCTTCTTCAGCATTCACCTGAGTTGTTTACTTGGCTACCTTTGGGAGTACCGGACCAAAATAAAGAAGGGTGACTGGGAGAGACGGGGATCTGTTTAATTTTTACAGCACACAAATACTCTTTATGACAGTCACCCTAGAAAAAGTCAAACAGAAGTGAGGATAGGCAGCAGATATTTCAGGGACCACAACGATCTCTTGTTTCTGTGAACAATGAGCATAATTTAGAATGCTTTTGTTTCACCAGCTCCTCCAATCCTGGGCTTCATTCTTTTAATCTCATGCTATAATCTATTAGTGTTACTACCTAAAGAAATAAGTAGAACACTGTAAGTTTGTTTTGCCTTTTTTTTTTTTTTGCAAAATACTGCATTTGGTAATATCCAAATACATAAACCATCTCACTCTCTTCTTTCTTCCCCACCGAATTAAAAACAGCGTTCACAAAAGAAATTTGAAGGTGCATTTATTAAAAGAGAAAAATGTTTCCCGTGTCAAATAGCCAATTCTATGAGAAATTTCATAGCAGATAGTCAGCCATTGTTTTCATAGTAATCATTGCATCGTGAAATTAAAACAGCGTCAATTCTAAACATTTTAGAAACAATTATCCAGCGGTGAAATTACTATATATTTTCTTCTAAAACCGGGTTGTATCATTACATACGTTTATGTGAAAATGGCTGACCTTTTTCATTCAGTTCAGCAGCAACATTCATTAAACCCTCTTTTTAAAATTTCTTCAATGGGTGCACATAAAATGCTAGGCTGTGCTGAAGGTTGAAGACGTGAACACGAGAACCTGATCCCTTTTGATCCAGAGCGGAGCTGACCCTTCTCACGCCGGGCTCGCCCCTTTTGTGCCTGTATGATCCGAACAGCCTTTTGGAACAGAGTCCCAAATCGCAATGATGTCCCAAATCGCAGGATTAATGTGTCTACGAACAGACCTCTTATGCCTCCAAAATGAAGTACTCCTTGCTAATTTCTCTTCAAGACACCAGCTTAATTGCATTTTAAACAAATGGGCTGCTTTGCTGGCCAACTTTTAAATGAGATAACAGCAACGTTCACTCTCCAGCAGTGATGAGTGCCTAGCAGTAGATTCAAAACTCTGTTCAATAACAGGTTTAATCTCACACCAGCAGATTTACTGCGGAATAAACTGCCACTGAGCTCATAATTAGTAAAACCAAAAAAAAAAATGCAACCTACTAAATATTATTTTCCAAAGCAGCAGGCAATGTTTAGTGGAAAATTTCAGTCCTGTTCTTTGTGTGTTTTATTGATTTTATGTATGATATTGGGAATTCAGGCTATGATTTAAGATAATGTTCTTTATCGATCACATAAGCAGTTGTTTTGCTATCCAGTAACAAAATGATGCTCCCATTCACAGAATGTGTGACACAGGCAGCCGGGGAGTCAACAGTGCCTCTCTCTTTAATGTTTATTTCTTTTCTTTCCAAAAGCATATTCGCTGCTGGAAAACAATGGCAAAAAGCATTTGTGCTTTAGAAACAATCTTCTCATAATTTTCTTTGTTGCCGCTATTAGTGGCCAATTGTGATTCAGTGAAAACCCCATTCAACAAACAGATGTTACAAAGTACATTCTCTGCTTGCTGCATTGAAAAAATATTAATGAGGTAATTGGAACTATTAAGGAAAAAGGAGAGTGCTTAGGATGTATTTATTGTCTCGTGTACAAGACTATACCCTCCTAAAATTTCTCATTTATATTGCACAATAGTAAGATATAGTTATAATGATATACCAAGGGAAACATTTTTCATAATTGTCTTAAATATCTGTACAAAAACCTGTATTGCACAATTCTAAAGTCTGTCTGCAAATAGGGGTAAACAAAACCATTTGTGCAAAAGTGGAGAAAGCAACTACATACAGATAATTGTATGTACTTTAAAAAGTCAATTTAATTATACATAACAGACATGGATTACTTTTAATATATATATCAATTTTTGTGTAAATATAACTTAGATATGGGATAAGTGAAAACACCCCTCACAAATGGCATCTTCATATTTATACAGGATTCTTCTCCAAACATTTTCCAAACAGAAATAAGATGTCTGTAATACAAGCGGTCGCTCACCTCCAATCACTCAAATACGTAGCAATGGGCATGTGAGGCTAGTTTCATTTCTGGCATTAACCTTTTGATAATGATGCTACTTCAAATGGAATTTGAGGAATCTAATGGTGCTGCTGTGCAGTTTATTTTTCCAAGACCCCCAAAGCAAATTAAACCTCTGTGAAACAGACATCGTATTTACAGACAATAGCAGTTTTAAGAAATATATATATACACACATATATACACGCCATTTTATAGATAAAGCTTTCAACTCCATAGGTTTGCCACATGATGATTCAAAGATAAATTATTCATTCTTGTCTTCATTTAAATTGCCCCAATTAGCACTGATCCTAAAGATAAAAAGTGAGAAAAGGAGGAAAGGAAAGGAAAGGAAAGAAAGGCTTTCTAGTTCTATCCCTAATTATCATCGCATTTCTCTAAGAAAGAGACCCACAGCATTCAGAAGTGAATGATCCAATTCCCGGGGAATTGGGAAGCTAATGTTCCGAAGAGGGATATGGTAAGCCCAAGCGCACAGGATCCATTCCCCTCATATTCTATAGAAGCAGAGTTCATTCTTTTATCACATAGGTAACAAGAGTACGGGTGCATACTTCGGTCCCTGGGACTTCCCAGTTGCTCCTGATGGTGGAAGGTGGATGACTGCCTCCAAACTACGGCCATTCATCAGCTACACTCACCTTCTGCTCCTTTCCATCTTAGCCAAATAGTTGACAGAACAGTATTTGTCTTAATGTTTCCAGCATCATTTAAAAAAATCATTTTATTGGGGGCTGTTATAGCTCTTGTCATAATCCACCCATATGTCCAACGTGTCAAGCACATTTCTACATATGCTGCCTTCATTTTCATAACATTTTCTTTGTACATGAGTCTTTGATATCAGCTCATTTCTTCCCTTGCCCACCCTCATGAACCTTTGATAATTTATAATTTTTCTTCATGTCTTACACCCACTGCTTTTGTTGTTGTTGTTGTTCAGTCACCTTTTTTCCACCATTTTATTGAAGTATAATACACACATGGCCTAGTATAGTGTATGTACTGGACTACTAGCCACAAGGCCAGGAGTTTGAAACCACAAGGTGTTCCAGGGGAGAAAGGTGGGACTTTCTATTCCTGTAAAGAACCCCGGGGGCATTTCTATAATGTCCAAGAAAGTTGCTGTGAGTCTGAATCAATTTGAAGAAAGCGAGGTTCTTGTTTTTTTAATTTTATTTTAAGTGTGCAGCTTATTTAGTTTTACAAATACTCCCATAATCCCCTCCCCATTTTTTCTCCTGCTCTTCTGCAAAACAAGACCAAACAAAAAAACCTACCTTTTACTTAAACCACAGGGAATCATTGATTTAATCTATATCACTTAACATTGTATTTACCAAATCTAGAACTTCATAAAAGCATACATGCATAATTTTATTTAACAAGTATTTATTTCAGCATTCCATGTGCCATATAGAAGACAATATACAAGTGTGTTAATTAGTCCTCATAAGCAGATGGGGTAGATATTATTATCCCAGTTGTACAAATAATACAAGAGAAGACCAGGGAGGTTAAGTAAGTAGTCAAAAATAGCACAGCTGGAAATTGAAAAATGAATTTTAACCCAGGAAATCTGGCTACACAGTGTGTTTTCAAACCACTGCATAATTTGGAATGAGAGTCCTGCCTATTGGCTAATGATAATGTCAATAGCTAAATCTTATTCTCTGTTGATCCCTCATGCAGGCACTTATTCATACTGGCTCATTTAATTATTGGAACAGTTCTATGGTATAGGTAATATTTTTCTCTTCATAGATGAGGAAGTGGAGGCAGAACAAGGAACAGCATGATTATAAACAAAGGAGTTTACATATATTATGTCTGAATCTCCAGGGTCTACAAGCCCATAATGTACAGAAAGTATTTAATACCCCATGTACTATGTGCCTGTGTGTGTGCTTGTGTGTGTGGAGAGAAGAGAAAGTGCATGTATATATGTATATACACACATATAAATGATACAAGGAAATGCCTACTTTTATTATATAGCTAATATAATGTATTGCATATACACACTATAAATTAATATTAAAATACACAAATAAATTAAATTTAGATAATAAACTATAGCATATGATGTATTGTATATAAATACATGTTTTATACTAGGTATATTAGAATTTGATTTTAATAGTGAGAAAACATATGAACTTATTAGTTTTCAAAGAAAAAGTAAGTACACAGATCAACAACTTAGCCAATGGTTTGCTTGTGTTTGCAAGCAAGTATGTTTGTTTCTAAATATTATACCATTTCAGTCTTATTTTCAGTGTTCTGGTTAAAACATTTACCTTTTACCACAGTCACCACAACAGCAGTATGGGGAAGAAGATCTTACCACTTTTATATATTATACAACATAAATGCAGAAGCACTAAGCCAGTTCTGAACTCACCTAGCTGGTGTGGCCCATACCCTATATTCAAATTCAGACTAGGAGCTGAGTATGAAGATATTATATTTGAAAATATTCACTGTATAGGGTATGCTACAAGATTTCTAAAGCAGAGGGTGAAAAGGATTAAGATAAAAGACTAATCAAATAGTGCATCACTAAGAATTTCTGAAAATCACAAATTATTTCATTTAAATTGGCTTCCTGTACAAGGTGCACTCCCATTTCTGATATGCTAAAATCTGAAAGCAGTAATTGGTTGATTTGATACACAATCAATGAGATAGAAGCATACTTTATTTCCTATATTGTTCATGCGGGATTGCTTTTTTCCAAATTTTTTCAAATTTAAGTTTTCTCTCCAAATTTAGACAGAAAACCATGGTACACACAAAGACTCAGAACCTATAGTTACAACTGTGTGAGAAATAGACTGCTGAATGCAAAGCCAGCCTTTCCAATTCACAGGCTACTACTTGGGAAACAGATGGGGCAGTCTGCTCCCATAAATATGCACAGCCTGGGCAACCCTATAGGGTCCGTGTGGCAGTCACTGATCTGTGTCAGTTTCAGCACTGGGAGTCTAGGGGTGGAGTCTAGCCTGTCAATCTAGAGATAGCCAATGAGGCCTCTGTGTGAACATGGCTTTCTCCTGAGAATTCTGGGAAGACTCGCGGTGTTTCCCAAATGGAGGAGAGAGACTTGACTCTGTCTCTTGGAGATGGTCTACTGACATGAGAAAATGGCAGCATAGACCCTGAGTCTTAGGAACTAGAAGAGCCAGAGAAGAAGCTACATGGGCTTACCCTGATGGAACCAGACCCCTGAAGCCAGAAAAGACCCAAAGAGACTCCTGCCAGCGCTGAGCTGCTTCTACAGCCAATGGAAACTGCTGATGGACCCTGAACCTTGGAAACAAGGAGCCATGGGGAGACCCCTGCCAGTTCTGGGATGCTTCTACTGCCGCTTGATACACAAGACTGCACCCACTGGCATGCAATTGTCCTGGTGTCAATGCACATGCTTTGTGAGTCGAAAGAAGACTTTATAGACTGGTATCGAGCATATGGGCTAATATTGGAATTATGACCTTGGAATGGACTGGGTTGGGATGTTCTCTCAATGTTTCATTCCTCTAATATATAAACCTTTCCCTTATATCCATATGCATGGAGGTGTTCTCTCTTGCTGGGTACGCTAGCTACTGTTTATTTAGCCAAAAGAATGATGCCAATAAAGAAAGTATTGCGTACTAGTATATATTCTCTTTTAACATGTTTTGTTTATACAACAGACTGCTATATCAGTAAAAACTTTGGCCCATATAATTTTATAAAATGCACGGCTTTGGGCTGAACCCCGGTGGCATAGTGGTTGTACATGGGACTGTGGGCCACTGGGATGGAGGTTCAATTCCAGCTCACAGGAGCAAAGGCTTGGCCTCCTACTCCCACCACCAGAGGGCAGTGATGCCTAAAAAAAATAAAAATAAATAAACAAAAAATAAAAAATGCATGGCTTTACATGCTTTAAGAATTAAAAAATAAATGTAAATTTATAACTGCCCCCCCCCGCCCATTCTGACAAATTAAATTGGCTATGTCTATTCAAGATTCCCACTTAACCTTTGTGTCTGAATTCGGATCTGGTTGTTAGTGTTTCAGGTAACAAGACTTGACTGCTTTCTGAAGGCAAAGCAATGATTTTTATTTCCTTTGTGAAAACACTATTCTATTAAACAAGATTACCTAATGAAATTCATTTTCAGATTATCTTGTTTCTTGTGAGAAGATATTAGTGCACCCATGATTCGTTCTCAATTCCTAGTTACATGTTGGTTATGGGGTGGGCTCCAGTCCACACAATCAGCAGTTCAAAACCACCGGAAGCTTCATGGAAGGAAGGAAGACTGTTTTTTAACTCCTATCAAATAGTGACAGTCAGATAGCAGAGTGCCACAGCAGAAGCATGCTGACCCATAAATAGTGACAGTCTGGGAAACCCACAGGGGGTCACTTTCAGCTAGTATTGACTCAATGGAATTGAGTCTGATTTCTTAGATGATACATTTAAGTGAGTTATTACTATCAATCCAAGGGATGTTTAACTTCTCTAGAAAAACAGAGTCATGTCTTCATAATTTATTCAAATAAAGTTCATTATATCCTTCCCCTTGTACACACAAAAATCTCAAAAGCAACTTTCAATGTGCCATAGAGGGTAAAATATAAAATGGGTGATCACACCCTTTTCTATGCTTAATATACTTTCTCTCCTCTACAGAGATTTATCTATAGATTATATCTAATCTAGATCTAATCTAGATCTATATTCATATATATAATAAGTTATCTTGAACTTTTTCACTAAAATAGTGCTTAAAAATTTAAGAAAGAAGAATATTTACATGGGACATTTCAGATAAAAATCTCCGGTAGCCTTTGAACATTGCCAAAGAATTTGCAAAGCTTTTGTTTTATTCAACTTCCCGAATAACTTCTAGGTACAGACAAAACCAGTAGCCGTCGCTATCACATGAGAGTGGTGGGCTAGTGACTTGTGCCATTGGACAAGACGCAATGCGTTGAAGGACCTCCATACTTTGTTTGATACTCTGCTGTCATCATCTTGACTTTCTCAAAACTGTTTAAATGGACAATCCTGGCTTTTTTTAGCACCAAATTGTGTGTAGATGGCCCTGTTATACAATATAGACAGGTTCATTTCTTGTCTGCTCCACAAGAGAGAGAGAGAGCAAGCAAAAGGGAACTGAGATCAAAGGCAGTCAGAGAAGTTTATTAGAATGAAAAGTTTCCATGTTTTTGGTTTCATCCTTTAATTTGAAAAGTATACTTGCAAGGCATTAGCTATATTAATACTCACCTATAATATACACCAAATATAAAATAGGTGCACCCCTCCTCCTCCATACTGAGAATCCACATTCTAAAAATTCATCTATTTAAATTGCAGATACATTAGCCTGAGATAAACCCAGGATTGTTTACGTTTGCCTTTTTCTGATGACAGAATCAGTTATAAAAGAGGGCCAACTACATTTAATCCTTCTTGGATAAACTACCACACAATTTTAACTATTGGCGCTGACTGTTTTTGTTTGTTTGTGTTTTAAAATCTTATAAAGATCCCTCTCAAAGATAAATAACAAAATCCAGTCCACAGTCTATTTCAACCCATGACAGCCCTGAAGAGCAAGGTTGAGCGGCGACGGGAGAGGGGAGCCTCAGGCTTCTCCCATCAAAGGATGAACACTGACATTTGCTTTCGCCCATGAAGACCTTGAATGAAGCTATATTGTTCTGTGAGTGAGTAGTTGGATTTGGAGATGGATTTTTCAGCAAACGCATCAGATATGGACTGAAAATTAATTCATCATCTTTGAAGTTGTGCGCTGGAAAATTGAAGATAATGCAAAACAGCTTTATTCACGGAGAAGTCCCTGATGGTGTAGATCATGTGAAGAGTGTGATGCAGTTATTTCATAAAATTCAAGCGTGGAAACGTTTTCTTTCCTTTCCCCCCATCCCCCCAAGATCTGTCTTTTTTCCTATAAACATTTTGTTGTGAACTCGATGAAAGTTTCTACAGCCGATTATCAGTATTACATGCAACAAATCATATGTGTGAAAACAGTTTTTCACTAAATATTGCTTTGCGGAACATTTATATAGTTAAATTTGTATAGTTAAATGAATAAATATAATAAGTATTCATTTGACTATTTGCATATCTCAGAGTATATACATTCAAATTTCTATTACACACACGTATGCACACACACCCATCTTTCAAATGGGAAAATGAGTCACCGCCTTGTATGCACATTGGCATTATCTTTAAATGGAAAAACAAGGTGAGTTTCTGCTATTTTGTGTTATGTTCTCTTTCTGCAGTGTGGAAGGTTGATTAGCATAGTTAATTGAAAGTTGAATCTATTCAGTCATTCTCTGTTGAAAGGTTCTTTATAGCTACAGAGTGCCAAAGTGAATTATTTTCATCTCTCTAGTCCAAGTCCTGGGCTGTGAATCTCTCTGGGACAGCTCTGCTGAGATTGATGACATGCACACATCTGTATTCCACCAAAAGTCTTTCATTCCTGCCTAAATGAAGAGGAAGACCGATTGCCTGTATACCTCCCGCTCCCCTCCCCCTCGATGGCTGGAGGCAGTTGTGCTTGTAAGAATGAGGTTACGACAAGAAGCCAGAGCCCAGAAAATTTCCATCTATCTTTAATGAAAACAAGCAAGTACAAACCAAACTGACTCTACTTACTCTGAGTGGATATTTGTTTCCTGCTACTCCTATAATTCAAAATTGCTTTTTGCTATTTTTTCTTCTTCCCTAGATGTTTCCATTCGCATGCCTACCTTCTTGCTCCTCATCTCGAGTGCCACGATCTTTTCACAACATGTCTTCACTTGTCAAGGTGGTCTTCTCCCAACAAGTTCACTCTCCTTTTCCCTTTTCTGAACACCCACTCCAACTTCTGTCAGCCTGCTTCTTGAATACCCTTGCCAGTGTGCCATCAATCACATCACCCCCCTCATTCACACAACTGGTGTCCTGACTGCCCAGCCATGAAATACAACTTTCTTCGTGGAGCTTTTCAGACTGACTATGTTTGATCTCAATTCACTTTCTAGCTTTGCTTTTCACTATTCCAACTTGCTGGAGTCTCTGGGTGCATTCACTTTCTACACAAAAGATCAGTTCTCACCTATCTGGAGGCCCCAGATAGTCTTGACTGTCCACTTTCAGAAGCTCACAGTCTTGGAAACCCTAAAAGCCTATTCTGCATATTTCGGGTTACCATAACTTGGAATCAACTCAGGCAATTAGCTATAGTATTGCATCCTGAACTCAACCAAGAAAAAACAAACCCGAGGTGACTATTTTATATAGCTGTCAGTCATATTACCATGTGTACTTCATGTTTCATTGTGGGGAGGTGAAGTTGCATCTAGAGCGAAGTGACCAGATGTCCCGCCTTTTAACAATTTAACAATGTCCTGTGGCATTTTAAAATTAAGATAAATAAATTACAATACTATTTTTGTATTCTATGAACATTTTTGTTGCTCCATAGAGACCAAATTTTTAATCAAGTACCCCCACCCCAGTCCCAGTCATTGGTGTCCTACTTAGAATCTGGTCACTTTAACTCCTAGAGCAAAGTCAACTCAGCAACCACTTTCAGGTTTAGAGTAAGGTAGCGTTAAACATGGAAAACACATGTTAAGTCACCTTTAAGTATATTTGTCAGTTGGCTGCATTTTGTTTATGCACTTCCCTCTGGATTCACCGCTTCTTCTGACCTTTACTGTTGGAATTCTCTCCTTTGCTTCATGAAGCCCCATCCCAAATCATGTCCTTCATCAGGTCCCTCCAATAGACCCTGGTCTCCATTTCATCTTCTGAAAAGATCCTTGATGTGATGAGTGGCAGTCATGTAATCATGTCCATTTCAGCATGGGGAGTGTAGTGGGCAAGTCTAACCTGTCATTGTGGAGCTAGCCAATGAGGCCTCTGTGCAGGCATGGCTTTCTCCTGAGAATTCTGGGAAATCTCTCAGTATTTCCCAATTGGAGGTAAGAGACAAAAGCTCACTCTTTGGGAGACATTGCAGCTCACAAGACAAGATGACAGCGTGCTGATTGACCCTGATTCCTGAAACCTAGAGGAGCCAGAGGAGAAGCCACATAGCTTGCCCTGATGGAACCAGACCTCTGAGACTGGAAAAACCACGTGGAGACTCCTGCTAGTGCAGAGATGCTTGTGATGGCCACAGGGAGACCCCTACCAGCACTGAGATCCTTCTACTGTCACCGGTTACAAAGACTCTGCTTCACCGACATGGTGTCATTGCACGTGCTTCGTGAGTCTGAAGACTTTATAGATTGGTATCGGACATATGGGCTAATATCGGACTTATGGACTTGCACTGGACTGGGTTGGGATGCTTTCTCAAGTTTCCATTTCTCTTGTATATAAACCTCTCCTTTATATGCATATGCGTGTTTGTGAATTTGTTTCTCTAGTCTACCTGGACTAGACTCTGGTAGTCTACCTGGACTACCCTCAGACTCTGTAGTTTTAAGTATAGACTACCACAGTATTTTGTGCCAACAGGCACCCAATAGACACATTGAGAGAAAGGACAATAATGAAGAAATGAGGACTTGAATTTTATGTCTCAAAATTTCTATTTGAATTTTATGCTAATACTTATGGATTCTCATAAAGCAAAATAATCCTAATATGGGGGAAAAGGCTATAACTTCCTACTTCAGAGCAGATCGGCAAGTCCGTTAAATCTTGAGATGTTACTTTTCATAATTTAATACTTAAAAGTAGCCAACATTGTAATATTATTGCTGTTGGGCTGCCATCAGTAAGTAGTTCTCCAACCCATGCACATCAATAAAGAAAATAGCCCCTTGATCTGTTTTGAAACCTAGTTTTCATTAGCCAATTTCCATCAATAGATCACCATGCTTTTCCTACTCATCTTAATCTAGAAACTGCTGAAATCTGTTTGGCATCATACAACACACAAACCTCTCCTGGCAAAGTGGTGGCTGTGCTCATGGTGCCTTGTCCAGCATTTGAACCTGAGTGACCTGCAGGAAAGCCAGAACTCCACCCCTGAACCACTGTCCCCTCACATTGATGGAGTTCTTGTCACATGCAGTGACTGCTGTGAAGCCAGATAGCATATTACTTTATTTAATTCTCACCAAAATCTATGAATTGCATATAATGTATTAGCCTTTTATTAGGCAGAAATTTTTAAATTCTAGAGGAGTTTTCCAAGGTTATCAGCTATGAAGGATAAGAAATGAGATTTGAATGCTTCCAGTTGCATACCATTTAGTCAGATGGTGATTGGATGTGATAAAGATGGAAAAGTTCATTTCAATCTCAAAAACCTGATTTTATGGAGGATATGAATGACAATATTCATTCTTTAAAACACTTTAAAAGTTCTAGAAAACCATTTGCTAACCTGAGTAGTTCAGGCCAAGTTTTCTAGGCATATGATCTATGCAGTTGAGTTAGTCTCCTGCTAGAAGACGGAAACAATGCAGTTTAATGCACTGATGTCATGTCCTAAAATAGTTCATATTTTTTGAATAAAGGCACTGTATTTTCATTTTCCACTGGTTCCCACAATTTTGTGAAGCTGTTTTCAAGTTAAAGTTTTGAAGAAAAATATAAATATCTTCTAAGGTAGGATATTAGGCTACATATTAAAATCTTATCTCTTCCATCTTCATTTTCCTTCCCTCCAAACATGCTTCAAAAAGGTCTGGGATCAAGGTCTTAAAATAACTCAGGTTCTCATTTATAACAAAGCAATAAAGTTTGCTGAATAAGAGTTAATATTAGCCTGTGCATCTGGGGAACAGATGAAATCTTTGTTTCACTTTCCCTCATCCTGGTCTAGTTAAATCAGAATTATCCTCTGTTTCACATGAACCAAAAGATCTATGAAGAAGTACACTTCCTTCTTATAACTCTTGCTTCCCAACGTTTGAAGCTTACCCATGTTCTCCTTATCTGTAAGTTGCCTCCTTTCATACCTTGGATAGTTCTCATGCCCCTGGCCCTTTGTTATCTCTGGTCTATCTGTGGGACTCATGTTCCTAGTTTAGTCTTTCATTTTGTAGTTAATTGTGGTAAGTATAATATTGGTTAAAGAAAGCATTATTAGGTGTTAACTGCCAGCCCAACAGTTAAATCCACCACAGAAAGGTGAATCTGTCTTCTCCTATAAGAACTTACACACCTAGAAGCTCTGTATAGGCGAACTATGCACCGCCTTGACTGAAGGACAATGAGTTTGGATTTTGGTATGTCGATGTGGAGACTGCTGGTTATGAACTTTAGTTTTCTATTCATTGTGCTTGCATAGTATATATTTATATAATATCATTTGAAAGGTGGCCTCTGAATCTGATCTAGACATAAGAAACACAAATTGGGCCAATTTTCACAGAACATTTCAGTCCACTGATGACCATATTTATATGAAGGCCCTTACTATGTGTTCCAGAGAAGCGCTGGTGGCTTTGTGGTTCAACGGTAAGGGGAGCAGGTGAAAACAATCAGGCACCCTGCAGGAGAAAGTTGGGGCTTTTTGATCCTGTAAATATTGTTATGTCTCAGACATTCAGAGGTGTTCTATCCTGTCCTACAGGGTCACTGTGAGTCAGAATCAACTCGTTGGCACTATGTTTTAGTATGTACTGGAGTGGTGAAGATGAAGTCTAGATGCTTCCAGTCCTTTGTGAGCTTTCCCTCCAAGGAAAGAGATAGGCACACATATTACTAACAGGCATACACAGAATGTTCATGAAGTTAAACCAGCACGATGGTTTCAGAGAAATACAGTGGAAAACACTGAGCAGAACAAAAAGTATTTGGATTTCCCCTAAGCGTGATGAAGGGCAATCTTTGCAGCAAATTCAAAAGATAGAACATTGAACTTCACTGCTACATGATTTTGTCCACCTGTAGGATCTGAGTTTGGATTTCACCCAGTTAACAGAGGGGGTGGAGACATATGTGTCATACAAGGGGTGGGAAGAATTAATATGAAGAATTTCAACTAGCAAAGAGACTTTATAGAAGTATGTGCTTAACATAGATCATGTGTGACAACTCAGTTTCATATACCATTCTTGTCAAGCGATTCAATACTATTAATTCAATAACAATCTAATAATCCATCAATATATTCCACTATCTACCACCTCCTCCTAATTTCTATGTGCTTTGCCCAGTGTAAGCTGCCTGTAATTGTTGTCTCTTACTGTCCCCAGCTTACTTAGCTCCACTTTCAGGCAATCATCCACCTACCAATACCACTCAAGCATAGATACAAGCTAATGAGAACTAGAGGCCACTACAGCATTTCCTAGGCACAAATCCCTGACTTACTATTGTGCAAGATATATAGTGCTATCTCACCAATTCTGTGCATAGATTTGTATTTCTACTTGCATCAAATGCAAATTGATTTGGATTGAGGCGAAAAATCTTTAACAGGCAAAAGGCCCAGCATCTGAGACACTTGTCATTCTGCCAAGTCCATAATTGCGGATTTTGTTTATGCTATTCCTTTTGACACAAGGTAACGCAACTGGATAAAACCTCATTTACTTTAGGGTGACAATTCTGTTTAGATTAATTGACCAGGGAGATTAATATTTACTCTACTTCCCTATCACTGTTGAAATGTTCACTACATTGTATAAAATCCATTAAGTGCTAACACATACTTTACAAACTACAATGCGTTGATTTACTTCTAACACAGTTCAGATGGTCAGAAATTGGCAGAACATCTTTGCACATTTTAAAGGACAAATGGTGTTCTATGAGCATCAAGAATGTAATTAGTGGCATTCAAGTCAGGAGTTATTTGCCCTTGTAGTAAATTGTTGAGAATCTTCTCAAGAAAGCCCATTATTTTCAGAGTCTTCTAGGGTTGCCCTATACTAAGAAAGTGTTTAGAACCTGGTGTAACTTAGAAGATAAATATGTTCCACGGCTGACAGTAGCCCTGGGTGGTGCAAATGATTGGCTTGTTCCTCTAATGGCAAAAATGATGGAGATTCTAGTCCACCCAACAGTCCTTGAAAGCAAGGTTTTGTCAATGAAATGCACTTCATTATAACAATTCCAATTTTATCAGCATTAACTCTAAGTATTAAGAATTCTCATTCATAAGTATATACATTCGGCGCTGCTTCTACATAATTTGGAGTCCTAATGACATAGTGACTTATGGGGTTGGGCTGCTAACCACAACATGAGCAGTTTGAAACCACCAGCTGCTCAGAGGGAAAAAGAGCTATAGTCTCAAACAAGCAAAAAACAAGCTAGCAAGCAGGCAAACAGACAGACAGACAAAAAATGCTAGCCTCCAACACTCAAAAGAGGCAGTTCTGACCTGTCCTACAGGATCGTTCCGAGTCTGCTGACATGCAATGTTAGTGAGGTTTGTAGTTTTGCTTGCTCGCTGCCATGGCTGCTGTTGCTAAGGGCCATCAAATCTTCTCCAACTCGGAGCCGCCGTGTGGACAACAGGATGAAACACGTCCCAGGCCTGTGCCGGCCTCACAGTGGTACTTATGCATGAGCCGTTGTTGTGGTCACAGTTTCAATTCATCTTGTTTAGGGGCTTTCTCTTTTTCACTGCCTCTCCACTTTACCAAGCATTACGCATTGCTCCAGGGACTGGTCTCCCCTGCTCTGTCCAAATATGTGAGACAAAGTCTCATCATCCGTGCCTGTCAGAAGCTCTCTGGCTGTGCTTCCAGGAGAGGTTTGTTTGTCCATTTATCAGCCCATGGCACTTTCAGTCTCCTTTGCCAGCACCACAATTTGCACATATCCTTTCATCTTCTGTCTTCCTTACTCAAAGTCCAACTTTTACTTGCATACAAGGGAGTGCCCTCCAAATGATACATAGCTTTTTCAAAGCTATATATTTAATTTTTTTTTTTTTACAAAATATCACCTTCAAAATACTCTCTATTTCACTTAACACATTTATCAAATTTGTAACTCCATTCTTGGAAGCATTTTTCAAACACATTTGTTTGGATGGCTAACAGCACCTCCCTCACTTTTTTTTCTTCTTTTCTTTTACCTCTTCTATGTCATCAGATCATTTCCTTTTCATGTCCCTTTTAATTTGCAGACACAAAATATCACCTCACAGACCGAATTCTGGTGAGTAAGATGTACGGGGCAAGAGAGATATGCTGTCTTTTACCAGAATGAGCACACTGAAATGTCTGCATGAGCAGGAGTCTTGTTGTGGTAGCAAAACCAGTCTCCTATCTGACACACATCAAGCCACCTCGTTATGCTTTCTTTTAAGAACCTCTAAATAGAAAGTTTGGTTAACAGTCTGACCTGGTGGCACAAGCTCCAAATACACGATGAGGTGACATTTTTGTCTGTTCAACAAGTTGACAGACGTCCAGCATGAGGTTTGTCATCGATTGACATTTCACCCTTTCTGAAATGAGAAAACCACGGGAACACTGGAGTTTTTCCCATAGTGCTGTCCTTGTCAGCTGTGTTCGACATCACGACAGCTTCTGCAACATTTTTCCTGAGCATAAACAAACTTTTCTTTCCACACACTGTTTTCTTCAGTTGGTCATTATGAAATAAAAAAAAGAGGTTTGAGTGAAACTGCTTTTATGAAACAACTCACTGTGACCACAGTGACCAAAGTCACTTTTCCAGGTGATGCCCCTGGGAGCACCAACTCAGAGAGAGTGCTTAATGATCGTTTAGGAGGAAAATTGTGTGCTATGAAGGATCTGCCCAGCGGAGTTTTTGGGTACCACCACTTATTAGGTGATTGAAAATACCCTGGCTGGGTCAGGCACACTTTTATCTTCAAAGAAAGCTCCCTGCTTTTCAACATTTTAAAGAAGGCCTGTGCAGAATATTTACCTAAGACAATGTGTCTTTTCATCTCTTGACCGCTGCTTCCAGGAGCATTGACTGAGGATCCAAGCAAGATGAAATTCCTGGCAACTTCGATTCTCTCTTCACTCAACATGGTATTACCTACAGGTCTAATTTTGAGGATTTGGGTCTTCTGTACATGGAGTTTTAATCCAATCCAAAATGAAGACTGTAATCTCTGATCTTTTTCAGCAAGCATGTCTTGTCCTTCTTGCAATGTTGTGCCATTGGCATGTAGCTTCAATCCTGATACCAAATTCTTATTCATATAATACAGCTTCTCTGATTATTTTCTCAACATATAGATTGATTAAGTAGGCTCAAACAATACAATGCTGACATACCCTTACCTGATTTAAACCATGCAGTATTATTCCCATGTTCTGTTCACACAACCACCTCTTGATCAGCTTTTGCATTGGACACAATGTACAGTTGCAGGATTCCCATTCATCTCAAGGCTATTTGTAGTTTGTTATGACTCAACAGCTGAATGTCTTCGTGTAGTAAGTCGTCACAAGTAAACATTTATGGTAAATTCTGCTTTCTGCCAAGATCCATCTCATGTCGTCAGTATTCTATTATTCTAAATCCTCTTCTAAATTCAGCTTGAAAGTCAGGCAGCTTACCTGTCAATGTTCTGTTGCAACCATTGCTTTCTGTTTTCAGCAAAATTTTGTCTATGATATTAATGATAGTATTCTATAATTTGTGCATATTGTGCATAGCCTTTCTTTGGAATGTGCATACATATGTGGGGTGGCCTTTATTTGGAATAGGTATGCATATGGATCTTATCCAGTCCGTTGGCCAAGTAATTGTCTTCAAATTTCTTGCAAGTCCAGTTCCTCATCAGCTTGTTGAAACAGTTCAATTGGTATTTCAGCAATTTCTGGAGCTTTGGATGATATTATCTATCTAGCATATTTCTGTGAACCAGCATTGACTTCATGGTAGTGAGTATGATTAGAGTTTTAATTTTTTGTTCTTTATCAAAAGGAAAATAACACAAAATAATTGTATTTTTATTTTTGAGGATGCTGAGAAAAGAAATGCACTATGACAAGATGAGATAGTTTTTTATCCTTTCCCTAGCCATGGAGAGGGCTATGACTCTCGGAGATCATAATGGATAGACTAGATATGCCCTAGAGGGATTCCGCATCTGTAACTGTTTATAACCTCAGACTGCCATATCTGTTTTCCCCAGTGGAGTAGCTGGTGGGTTTCAACTGCCAACTCTACAAGCATCTGCATTCTTTAAACACTGTGCTCCCAGGATTCCCTGAAAGGCAAAATAGAAAAGTTAAAAGTGGATTTGGAAATGTATCCACACCCCCAAATTTCACTCCCATCCAGTTGATTTATGAGAACAGACAATCACGTCTTTGCACATAGAGGCATTGATAGACTTGAATAGCTGATTTTGTGGCCCACTAGCACTTACCTGGAGATGCCACTAGGGCTGGAAGGAAGTGAAAGACAATGCTAAGTTCTCTCAAAACTCCTACTGTTTTATGTTAGGCACTCTGGAATGGAGATAAAAATGTAGCTAAATTCATTTCCTCAATAATATTTATAAAGTTTTTACTATGGATCTGACATTTCTGCTGTTACAGAGATTTTTCTCTCCCGAGTTTCAGCAGGCAATTGTAACACAGCATATGCTACTTGAGGAGGAATATAGGTAGCCATAGGCCAAAAATAACCAAGTAATCTGATCTAAAATTCAGAGTGGACTTGACAAACAAAGCGATTTCACAGAGAAAACAGAAGGAAGACAACAAAGGAAGGTATTCAGAAGGTATGCGGAGGGAAAGGGCTCTCAGGAAAAGTCACAGAATTGACAAAAAAAAATTCAAAAATAAGAAAGGGTATACAATTCCCAGGGAAGCAATCCACATTAGCCAATGTGTTAAGCAGTGTGCTTCCTCTCAGAAGTTGAGGTCCAGATACTCTTTAGAAGTGCTAAGCGACACATCTACTGTTAACATCAACTACATTACTGATAGCATCATAGTGCTATGAAGGTAAGCATCCATGCATATTTAACCCTTAGTGGTTATCAAATATTATTTAGCTTATGTCCCAGTGATGCTTGTGAGTTTTCCTAGTGTGTGTATTTATACATCTTTAGCAATGATATGAACAGAAGAGGACAGTGTTATATTTCCATTTCAAATGAAGTTCTCGATGCCTGGAGCAGTTGTAGCTTTCAAACTGTCAGGGACCCACGGCTCTCTAGGCTGTTAGTTTATAGTGGGTAGCCCTTATTCTCGGTAAAATCACTAGCTCATCTAGCTATGGAAAGCATCTTTGCAATCGTGGTGACAGGGAACAGAAGCAGGCGAGGCACACACTAACTTTCTATTGTATGTCAATCCAGGTGATCAGTTGCTTTTAAGCCTGTTCAAGTCAAGGCAACCCATTTGGGTCAGAGTAGAATAGTGTGTGTGTGTGTGTGTGTGTGTGTGTGTGTGTGTGCCTGTGAGCATGCATGTGTGTAGTTCTGCATGGAGTGGGAGTGGGGGAGGGGCTGAAAGGGTGGGAATGAGAGTGGGGTAGGTTTGGGGAGCTGGAAGGGTTCTGGTGACGTTCCTTTCTCACGTGTTTGTAGGAAGTAGATTGCCAGAATTTTCTTCCAAGGAACACAAATGTCCAAACTTGAGGCTGACAATGAACATGGTAACTGTCAGCCAGGAACCTCTTCGGAGTGCAGCATAGTATGCACCCATCTATTAATTGAAATGTTGGTCCTTAAACATGCATAGTTGTGCCATGGAAAGATAGCAAGTTATTTGCTTTCGTAAAGATAAAACCAAGAAAGCTCTATGACCTTCAGTTCTGTAATGTAACACATTAGTTTCCAAGAGTCTGAATTGACTACTAAATAGCATATTTATATTTTATTGACATTAATTGAAACACAATTATGTGACAACACCCAGCTATGATTTTCAAACTTCATAATGAAGTCTTTATTCAAGGTGACAGTGTTACTTGATAAAAATTCTGTTATTGTATAAAAAGGGAGACAAGGTTTCAAAGGATTGTTAGCAATTTGATATTAGCTATATCTGTGTAATATGGATGTGCATGGCTATCTTATAATTCTTCATGTAAACTTATCATTCTTGTGAGTATGCATGTATATTTTATCCATCCAGAAATATAAAGCACAAGTTGTCAGAACAAGTTGTTTTAAGAAATATGGTTTTCCATTTTTCCTTTATTTTTCACAATTATGTGGCATGCTATTCATTGATGTAATTTGTGAATCAATGAAGCCAATTTAATAAAAATTATATAAGAGAGAATATCATATTTTCTATCAGTTGTTTGGAAGGGGAAAAAGTTTATACCTAAGTATAAAGTTTTCCTTTATGGTACTTGGAATAATTATGATAAATGGTAAAAAAATAAGGTGTAAGTTGTTATTAATCATCCATATTTATTTCTTTATGTGGTGTCTGTGCATATCTGTAGAAATGAATACTTTGTGTTCTATTTATGTAGAATGACTCTGAAAGTTTTGAGCCACACTTCCAGAAATCTAAATAATGCTTAAGTGGTTTTCCTTGTGTAATATTAATAAAAACATGCTATAGGAAAACTTATCTGAATAATTGCACTATAAGGTAGAATTAAAGCATAAAGGAAAATCAATATGAGGTTAAGTTAGGAAGAAACCTAATAATTATGTAGGGTGGTATTGTCAGTCAACGTAGTCAAATGGAAGAAGAGTGATTTCCATATTTTCCATGTAAATCTCATAAAGGGCACATTATCATAATTTCCATTAAAGGAAAGTTTTAATATCTGTTTTTGTCCTTACATTTTTGACATCCAGGATCATTTCATGTTTCCTTGAAAGAGCTCAGTTCCTACCTCTTGGTAAAGCCCTGATCCCTGCTGGAAGGGATGAGTGGTGTATAAGAAATCCTCTCTGTACCCGCCTCTATCCAATCCTCCCTGAAGAAACATGGGGATTAGATCAGCCTAAGGAGATAGATGTGGGATAGATATTTTAATCCACTCAGATTTTGAACAATAGTAAATAGTATACAAAGTAAAATTATGTTTTACAAGTGAATATGTGAAATTGATTGCTTTCATGTTCTATTGTGATTTTAACCCAAACCAAATTCACCGCCCTTGAGTCAATACTAACTCATTGCACCATGTAAGACCAGGGAGAATTCTCTTGGTGAATTTCTGCAACTTTAACTCTTCTTTTTTTTTAATTTTTGGGCATCACTGCCCTCTGGTGGTGGGAGTAGGAGGCCCAACCTTTGCTCCTGTGGAGCCGCTTCTGGAATTGAACCTCCATCCCAGTGGGCCACAGTCCTGTACACAACCACTATGCCACTGGATCTCAGCCGGAACTTTAACTCTTTATACAAGTAGAATGCTTGTCTTTTCCCCCAGTTTGCCCTAGTAGTGGTTTCAAACTTCTGACCTTGTGGTTACTAGCTCAACTCATAACAACTGCATCACCAGAGTTCTTTTCATAATCTAGACTAGTATAATACATATTCTTTCTGTGGTACATGGAACTGGAGAAGCACTATAAAATAAGGTGGCCATTTTAATATGCATCATTTGATAGTAAGTGTCTATGTTCTGCATCATAGACTTAATTAAGTTCACTGAGTCTGTGAGGGTCATATAGTAAATCTGGCAATTTTGTTTTCTTTGGCCCTCAGTCCAAATATTTGGACAAAACAATTTATAAAAATGTCTGAGAGATGAGCAGAATCTGTATAATTTTTAACCCTCCACTGTGTTTGGAGAGACTTGAATTCTTAGGACAACTAGGCTGCTTCTATACTTCCTTTTGATAGATACAGCTACATAATGTACTAAGCACAAATTGAAGTTCACAGCTTCTCAGCACAATTGGAATATGTAGATAGGCCAACTATCAAGTTTAAGGACAGTGTCTTCAATTTGGGCCCTACATTTCCTGTACTGGTTTCAAACCTTAGTTAAATGTACCAGAAAATTGCCAGTTCTCCACATTACTTCAGGCCCTACTTGAAATATCACCATAGATGTAGTATGACTGGTTTGAAATAGTCACCTTTTGAATCATTCTTAGATAGGTAGCAACCGCATGTCTCGATTCAGTGGTAGTGAATTCAGGAGCCAGGAGCACTGTGCTCGCCTGCATGGTGCCTTGGCACTTGTGGGCTGCACACACTTTGCCTGGGGCAGCTTCAGAACAGTGTCCCATGGCTTACAATGATAACACTCTTTGGCCAAAGATATGTGACACCTCACTCTGAGCTTCACTCAGAGTGAAAGACAGGGACCAGTGAGATATAACCTGTGTCAAATCTATCCTGGTGCCTGATTTTATAAATAAAGTATCATGTGTACAAAGTCATCTCTATATACACATTGTCTATGACTTTTTTCATAGCAAAACTACAAAATTGAGTCGTTGAGACATGTGGTGCACAAAACCTAAATTATTTACTACCTGATATGTTACAGAAAAGCAAAAGTTGTGTTACCAGCTGTACTGTGATCCTGTTGAATCCACCCCTGCTGTACATGGATATCGGTTTCTGACAACTCATCATATATTTTGTTTGAATTTTCCTAGCTCCCTTAATGTGTTAGAATCAAAAACTGGAAAATATTCCTAAGACAGAGAGGAGGAGAGGGATAACTGCCCATGTGAGGCCTGCTTTCCAAATACAAAGCAGATCTCGTTAGGTGACACATTTGCCATCTTTGGTGAGCATAAAGTTCACTTTATAATTTTAGAGAGGAAAATGTGGTCTTAAGCATGAGAAAAAGTTTTAAAATATCTTCTATTCTGTAATATGATCCACCTTTGCACTGTTTGTTTCCACTCAATAATAAAATATAACTCCCCACAGTGAAGAATTTTCCTGGGCTATGAAATTGATAAGATCCAGACTCTTCATCTGGAAGTTTCCTTAAGCCTTCTCTCTCCCAACTCTCACCCCATTCTCTTTCTGAAAATTTGAAAAAATAATGTCATTTTATGGGGGCCTTCTCATAGTCCTAGATGCTCATGTGGATTTCTCACAAATTAAAATCATTGATTCATGTATTTAATAAGTATTAACAGGAAATTTAAAAGTAATATCTGAGAAGTAAAGTATAACACGCAACAAAATGATTTACCTACCCCCATGGTTCAGAAACAGCAGCTCTCATCTTAAAGTGAGTATACTATAGTATTAGTGTGATATGCAGAATTATTTTAAAAGGAGAGACATCATTTGCTGATGTCCATCACAACACTCTCTACTTGCTCCTGAAACCTATTGACTTATTTCTCCAACCAGCAGAGAGTAATGGCAGGCCGCAGTAGTTCTTTTTCTTCTTCCCCATTCCTGGAGGCAACTGCTCACCTTTCATCAGCTGTGTAATGGTCCTTGAATATTTCTAGTCATTCTACAGCTAGTATTAAGAATCAAAATCTGTTCCTTTATAAATAGTTTGTTTAAGTTTCTCACTCTTTGCCTTATTTGGTCTCTCACCATGTTGTATATTAAATGAAACACAAACAGTTTCACTTAAAGTTCTTTGTTGAGCTAAATTACATTTTTTTAAAAGGTGGGGCAGCAGGCAACATATTACAGTGAATGCATACTATGCTTCCCCCCACAAATCCTTGTATAATAGAAGAGAAACACAGGGAACAAGATTGAAACCATAACCTTCCTATTCCCAAGCATAGTATTATGCAGTAGTACTGGAGTTTTGATGTACTATGAACACTGGGGAACAGCAGATCCTCAGTAGTTCTTCGCAGTGGTTCAGAATTTCAACGTAAAGCTGAAAAAGGCGATGTGACCCTGGACCATAGCATTATAGGACTCCAAACAATTTGGGGTGCTTGAAGACAAAAGGACAGTGTTAGAATCGGCAGACATTATAGATATATGCCATACATGCTGGAAGTTCTTCAAACATATTTCCAAGATGCAGTGATAACTATTGGTAATTGGAATGTGAAAGTTGGAAACAAAAAGAAAAATATTTAGAAAATATGGCCTGGCTGATAGAAATGAACTTAAGTATGACAAGGGAAATTTTTGTAAAACCAATAGCTTCTTTATTGTAAATTTCCTTTCCAACAACATAAATGGCGACTATATTCTTGGACCTGGTCAGATGAAATAGACAGGAATCCATCTGACCACATATGTGAGTGTATCTTTTGACAATGTCTCTGCCAGCATAATAAGCCATTTATTGATTCAAAAATACTAATACCTAGGATATTGAACTGTATCTATTCCATTTCATTTTTCATGACTTCCAGTTTTCCTAGATTCATCTTTTGTGCATTCCACAGTTCAAGTATTAATGGATGCTTGCAGAGGTTTCTTCTCTTGTTGTGGCATGGCACATAAGTAAATAAAGGTTTCTGCACCTTTCACTCCATCCATCAGATTAAGGACAACTCCTTTATAAGGAAGTAGCTCTCTTTGACAGTTCTATTTTGAGTACCTTTTACTTCAGTAGCTCATCTCGTGGGACAAGATCTGACAGGGATCCACTGCTATTTATAAAGTCTTCAGTACATAAATTCTTCAGAAATGGACTGCCTAGTCATTCTTCATATTCTGCTTTCAGTCCCAAAGCTCCATTACACACTGTTCACCATAGATGATGCTGCTAGTATTTGAAAAACCGGTGGCATAGCTTTCAGCATCACACTCACACACAAATCACTCCCCTACAAAAAACTGACAGAGCAGTGCTGGATAAAAATATATAGCTTCCTTAATTTTATGCCCCAATAAAAAAGAATTTGTTTTCTAAATAAACACAGGTGTATATAGAGTGCTTGGTAACTGCTGTAGTCCAATTGTAACTATACAATATGGAGACAGTAATTCCTATCTGTCTTCTCTTTGAGTTATTTATGTGCTGAAAGGAGATAACTGATATGAAAATCCTTTAAAAATAAAAATGCGCCAACATGATTTAAAATAATCTCAAAATAATATAAAAAATAAAATAATAATTTGATATTTGAAGTTCTTTGCTGATACAAATAAACATTAAGTGTGCATTGAACTGATTTATTTTTAAAAGTTTATGAGATCAAGTTATTTATTTTGAAAGAAAATTTGACTATTTAATAGTAATATGTAACTGGGAAAATAATCCAAATAATTTCCTTGTTTCAGATATTTATTGCTAACACTGGGAATACAGAACTTTAAGGATTAGTGGGAGAAATAATATGCTAAGATATATAATAAATTGTGTGTGTGGGGGGGCTGGGTGAGGTTAGTTTCCTTACTTGTTGCAATTTTCTGTACTATGTTCATTTTGTTTGGAAGTTTTCTTGTCATTTACTGCTATATTTTTGGTGCTTACTAAAACTTTGTTTTTCCTTTGTAAAATGTGGTGAGGTTTATTAATTTCCCTTGAGGTCATCCTATAATTTATTGTTGCCCCATATTTAAAAGAGTCTATTCTATTTTGAAATCTATTTTAGTTCTCCTCCACTCAAAAGTTCTATAAGTGTGGTGTTCCCTCTACTTTGGAAGTATCTTCATTAGATTGGTAAGTGTGCTGTACATTTATACCTGTGTCATGGAAGGTCTGGTGGCCCTAAAGAATAAGTGTTGGTCTGATAATCACAAGCCTGTGGTTTAAACCCATCAAGCAATCAGTGAGGGAAGATAAGATTATCTGCTCCCATAAATATTTATAATGATGAAAATCTAATATGTAGAGTCACTGTCAGTTACAATTGACTGTATGGCAGTAGGAAAAAAAAAAGAATCTGGAATGACTTCTGGGTGGTGTCATCTTTGTTAATCTCAAATTGTGGTCTGCTATTGTTGATTTTCTGTCTAAAAAATTTTCTTTAGTCTTTCTTGTAAAATTGGTCTGGGTTTTACAATCTCCTTTAATTTCTAATTATCTGGCAAGCTTCTAATCTCACCATTGCATTTAAGAGAGACTCTTGCTGAGTATATGATTCTTAGTTGGGTTCTTTTCCCCTGTCTTTTCAAAATTTTGTATGTGCCACATCTTGTCATCACAATTTTTGCAGAGAAATCAGAACTTAGTCTCACAGCTTCTCTTTTGCAAATAACAACCCCCCCCCCACACACACACACACACACACATTTACCCTCGGAACTGTTCTCTGGGTTCTGTCCTTTTCCTGGGTTATCAAAAGTTTGATTAGGATATACTTTCATTTAAGATATAATCTGTCAAGTTTCTTCTGGTCTGTCTTAATGTTAGGGAATCTTTCTAGTAACAACTTTTTGATAGTTTTCTCTTTGATTTCCATTATTTCTTGTTCTAGTATCCTGGTCACACATACAGTATGCCTTGAATGGTATCCACATCATAATGGGCCTATCTTCAGATTCCTTTTGCTCTTTTGCAGACAACTATTGAGAGATGTATTTTCAAGCTCACTCATTTGGGAAGGTATTTTTTAGAATTAATATATTCAACCAAACAGGGTACAAGTAAACATAAAATTGGTGAGATTCTTTTATGATAACAAAGAGGTTATACAACATAAATGAAGAAAACAATACCATTTATAATAACTCTCTGCTATACTGCACCCTGACTGGCTCATCTCTTCCTGGTAACCTCTGTAAGGGGATGTCCAATCATCTACAGATGGTCTTTGGGTCTCCACTCCATCCACCCCCTCATTCAAATCTAAATGAAAAATCTGCCTCTTTTGATTTAATTAGGATCAGTTGTGATATCCCCTCTTTCATCCTTTATTCTTGCTATTAAAATTTTCTCTCTCATTTCTTTGGTTAAGTCTACCAGTGGCTTATCAATTTTGTTAATTCTTTCAAAGAACCAACTTTTAGCAGCATTAATTTTTTCCATTGCTTTCTTATTTTCCCTCTCCTGAATCTCAGTCCTGATTTTTATTATTTCTTTTCTTTTTCTATTAGTGGGATTATCCTGCTGACTCTGCTATAGCTGTTGTAAATTCTGTGTCAACGTATCAGTTATGAGACACTCTTCCTTCTTCAGGTGCCTATCACAAAGCACCCAACCTATAGGACAGCGTGGCTGCATGGAAGGATGCAAGAAAAGAGAGAGCTACAGAGTTGGAAGCAACCAGAGTCAGATGGGCTCCTCTAGAAGTGGGCATGGCAGAGAACAGGTTGAGGGAGGGGCCAGCATCCCACACCCACAGGGATAAAGACAAGAAGGGAGGAAGAGGAAGAGTCCTGAACAATACTTGTGAGATTATGTAGAATTGGCGGGATTTGTTTCTTGTTCTAGTGTTGTTAATGATACGGGCTCCTTATGTGCCCTTAATAGTTCAGTTTTTGTTTGTGGCAACAATAGGGCTTTTACCCAGTTATCCAGCATTTGGACAGAGATATGTGTGCTAGCCTTTCTCTTTCGAGACAAGATATTATTCCTGGAAACGAGCCTGTCCCTATCCCTGCTATTGATTACATGGCAGGAAGAGCTAAAGGGCAGTGCAACTAGGTGCCCTATTTGTAAGATTAGGGATCAGTACTGCAGTGGCCTTTGGAACTGCAGGATACCAAATTATCTAAGCAGCTAATCTTGGATATGCAGGCCTCATCAGGCACTACACAAGATTTGCAAGATCAGGTAGATTCTTTAGCAGAAGTAGTATTACAAAACAGAAGAGGTTTAGATTTACTTGCTGCAGAGCAGGGAGGCATTTGTTTGGCTTTACAGGAAAGAAGCTGTTTTTATGCCAACACATCTGGAATCGTAAGAGACAAAATCAAGCGGCTGCAAGAAGACTCGGAGAAGAGAAGGAAGGAGTTGACCACCAATCCGCTGTGGACCGGGCTCAATGGACTGTTGCCTTACCTCTTGCCACTGTGGGGCCCCCTCGTTAGTTTATTGCTTTTGCTTTCATTACGGCCAGTATTATTCAACAACCTCATGGCATTTATTATGTAACAGATTGAGACCATTCAAGCAAGGCCCCTGCAAGTTCATTATTGTCGCTTGGAGATGAGCGATCTCGAACAGAGTGGCACACACAACTAGTATGTGATAAGACCCTTGAGCTGAACTTGACAGCCAATGACGGGTAAGATCAGGAACACTCTTTACCAACCTAAGACAGGCCATAGTGACATTAGAAGGCCATTGACCGATGGCGGGTAAGGACTGAGTGTGTGTCCTGACAACCTAAGACAGGCGGAGTTCCTTTGATATTACTTGAAAAAATAAAAAAGGGGGACCTGTCAGGAGCCATCCAGCCCGGACATGCTTGACCTGGCTACAGGCGGGCTATGCCTGAACTCTGTTGCAGTTTGTTGCCTGGGATTTGTAGTTTGTTGCCTTTGTAACTGTAAACAGCCCTGGCCTTTGAAGCCTGACTGGCAGCTGTGCTGCCATTCACTTGTTAATTTTGAAGACCACGATATGCTAATTGCCTAAGCTTGCTTGCCCTATAAAACTGGTTTACTTCTCCCCCCCCCCCCCAAAAAAAAAAACACCCCACCTCAAAAAAGATGTAACTACTGACACAACATATGTATGTATGTATGTATGTATACATTATGATTAGAACTGTATGAGTCCCCAATAAAATGATTTTTAAGAAAAAAAAAAGAAAAATCTGCCTCTTCTTGATACTGTGTCTTTGTTTACTTTGTTTGAATATTTATTATTTCTGCAATACTTCTGCAATTCAAAATTTGCTTTTGTGAAACTGAGACCTTGACTGGTCAAATAGCATGTTTGGGGGAAAATTTTTGGAATACTAAGAAGGAAAAAATACATATCACTCTATAAACTATAACAGAGCTTTTATTTCCATTTGATCATCAGGCATGACTCCCACTCCTGGGTAAATTCAGTGTAGAAATCTGGTTCTTAGCTGAGGTCTAAGAAATGTTCTCACTCTGGAAGCCCTTCTCATGCTAGATTCTAACTCTAAAAGCAACATCCTTGTTATCAATAAGATCCCATAAATAGTCATGTTTCTACGGAGATTCCCCTTCTACTACATCCATTAATTCTTTAGTAGCAATTTCAGGCAAGTTTGTGGCTGAGCCAAACATTTCCTTGTGCTCCAGCAGCTATCAAACTGTAAGGTGAAAGCAATTGAGGGAAATGCCAGGTAAGAGAGTTTAGATAATATCATTACATCATAAGCCTCTTGTTTCCACGTGCACCTTGTTAGGTCTAATTGTGTTGAATGGGCCGTTATTCACAGTTAATCTAAAGCAGCCAAGTTCATGGATCATCCCACAAAGTGCTTTTCACCTGTTTCTGATTCTTAGGGATTGATTTCAGGATGTAGACTTAAAGACATACAACACTTAAAAAAAAACAAAAAAAGCAAATAGTACCTAAGACTGATGTACTGATTTGGAAATCCAGAATGGAGAGATGGATTGCAAAATAATTCTTCCTTGCTTTGCTCTGGGAGTGATGACTTACCATTAAACTGTGAATGTGCCTCATTTTGCCAATTTGCAATTGAGATAATTCCATCATTCTTACTTCTGAGAAAGTTTGGATTTTCTTACTTACCTGAAGGAAAGCGATTCTGATTTTATTTATTTTCATTTTATATGTCATTGTGCATTAGAAAGCAAAACAAAGCATGACCATAACCTGTTGCTCTCTCTTTTAACCTCCTCCTCCACAGTTAAAATGTCTATTTTTCAGAAAATATCCCATCCTCTTATCTGTAATATTTCCAAATCTGTCCATCAACCTGTGCTGACTATGTATTCAACTCTTCTAAGCTAAAGAAGGGAGCCTTTCCCTCTTTCTGCATCTTCCTTGTAAGCCAAAGCCTTATGATCAGCCAGGATTCCTATCACCATAACTCAGCAATAATCTTCAATGTATTACTGGCACTCTGTCTGTAAATGAACATATCCTTCTTGTTAAAAGTGTGAAAGACAAAATGGCTATTCTTGCAAAGAAATAAATCAAGTCAAATCACAACTGTTCTTTTGCTTAAGTCAATACAATTCTTTATTTTCTTCTTATAAGGTGTAAATAAGCTTACCATAAGTCTATTTCACTTACAGAGGTCCTAAGCTCATTCATAAATTTATTTTTCTTTTTATATCTTGCAACACCTTTACCCTTGCTATTGTCTTAGACATAACAGTGCTATTGCTATTAGCTTGAAGCTACTCATGCACCCAAGTCTATTCCCACCCAGGGGACCCTTGTAAAGCTGAGTAGACTTGCTAAGGGGGTTTCTGACGCTGTGCATGTTTAGAGGAGGACAAACCTTCATCTCTCTCCTGTGGTTAGTCATTTTGAACTGCCAGTCCTGTAGTGAAGGGTCCACTATGGAACCCACTACAACATCAGGATTTCTTGTTTAATACCAGAAAACAATTAAATAAAAAATTCTCCTGTTGAATTGATGCCCACGCATAGCAATGCTATAGCACCGGGTCAAACTGTCCCTGTGACTTTCCAAGACTGGAACTTTTTTTAACCACATACTTGCTATCAATTTTCCCCAAAAAAACATTCTATTGGGAATTAATGCCGATATCCTATCATTTCATAGTTCAATCACATCAAGCAGTATTAATCAATTACTACCACATTCAGTCTCAACATATCTGCTTGTCCTTCTTGAACGCTTGGGAATCAGCACCTTTGACCCCACTCCCGGAGACCTCCTTGCAACCGTAACTCTTTGTGGGAGTGGAAAGGCTGAGTTTTCTCCTTCAGATGTCTCCTGCTGGTTCTGAACTGCTGAACTTGCAGTTCACAGTGCCAACAAGTAACCACAGCCCTGCCAGGACTCCATGCTTAATTCTTTAGGAAGTGGAATTTTAATAATTTGTGCTTTCGTGCTTATCTCAACTCTCGACTGAACTTCATTTGCTTATATGGTCTCAGAGATCTCTTGGTGACTTGTGTCCCTGTGGGCAGCAGTCAGCATCTGATTCACACGGGCTCTTCCTCACTTCCTGCATAACCCTCAAATTCCCTTTTCAATTTGGACCAGATCTCTTTGGAAATGTTGACACGCGTTTTGACTCAGGCACAGCAGTTGTTCAACAATAACTCAACATTCAACAAATATTTGTTGTCCACCGTGTCAGCCTTTATGATAGATGTTAAGAAATATAACAAAGAGAATGGTATTTTTGCAGTGAGGGAATTTAAAAAGTACAAGCAAAAACAACTTGAGTTGTTGTTACCTTTACAAATCATACGTATCCCATATCTATTTTTGTGTTCACAAATAACATTTAAAGATAACTGTCAGTTGTTTAAATATTTCAAAAGGTGAAATTATATGCAGTACACATATCTTCACTAAAGAAATGTATTTTATAAGATTTTTCTTCATATGGGGAAATATCAGGAGGCATTCCTACATCCCACCCCCCCCCCCTTCACAATGACCTCCTTCACACACTAAAATAAGAATGGATCTAATGATCTAAAATAATCTCTTGAATGATTGTCAATTCTAGATTAACACTTTAAACTCAGGGATACTAGGTTGGACATATTGACCACTTCAGGTTCAGCTTATGTGAGAAGTGGGACCTTGAATATTTTAATTAGGACCCTAGCAAAAATCTTTTGAAATATTTTTGAACTATTAATCCTAATAAAGTCTTCATGTACTGTGACACACTGCTTACTCCGATTGCTCCGTGTCTTCTAACTCCAAGTATGTCTTAATGTAGCAATCATATCTTTTTGACACCATTTTGTAAGTCTTGAGTTTATCCTCTCTAGAACTAAGTACCCCAGTGTCTGTAGTATTTTCAGTGTGAGCCTTACAGATGGCTCTGTAAAGACTTGATTTATGGTGCTCAAGGCATTCAGTGACGGCTCTTCACTTAGTTGACTTAAGTTACAACTTTAATATTGTCTTCTGAGTGCACTTTTTTGTTTTTTTATGAAAAGAAAAAATGCAAGGAAAATATGTCATTGAGATTGATTGTGATGGCCAGCTATTATGATCTCAATGGAAGTATTAGAGCCCTTGCCTAAGGTGCATTGACGAGTGCCAAGCCCCATAGCAACTCAGCTCTTCCTAAAAAGCACCATGGCCTGGAGTGAAAGCTGCAATTTAAAAATCTCCCAGAGACCCATTATTTGCAAATCATTGACACAACAAACTGTAACAACCCTGGTCCTCCTTGTCAATGCATGCTCAGGGAGCTTTTCATCCACAGAACCTTGCATGCTCAATAACTTTCCATACTAAAAACCCTTATGAAATTTCTGAAGAATATGAGCGATTGTGCCTGATCCATAATGCCCTTTAAAATATATATTTTAATGATAATTTATATATTTTTAATTATAATTGATTAGGCTGGTCGGTGATACTCTGTATGGAAGAGAATTCTCACAACTGAAACTCAATTTGTGTGCTATTATATTGCTTAATATATAACCAACTAGTTATTGGATTTTTCTGGAAAGAACACATTTCTAAAACATCTTTTTTGGCATCCCTCCCTTTGTCCTCCTGCTAAGATCTTAAAAATAAACTAATGGTTTTCCCCCTAAACTTGAGTAGAGGGAAATATCACTCCAGAGTGTCAACCTTTCTGCCAAGTTTAACCACAAAGAGAATTTTTACAGCTGAGACATTAACTCTTAAAACAAAGGATTTATAGTGTAAACATCGAAACAGGTTTGACTTCTAGTGACCACTGCTGAAATATTATTCCTTAAAAGAGGAGTATATTCAGGCTTTGAGTTCTTCATATTTTTATACATGATACATGTTATTTACAGAATGGTACTTTTAAGCCCTTATAAGAGCTGATCTTACTTACACGCATTTGGTGGGAGCATGAACTCAAAGTGGTGTACCTGTGGGGAGTCTCTCCACCATTTGGGGAAAAAAGAGAAATGTAAAATTTGTTTGCCAAGGGATTAGAAGTCGTCCATGATAGAGAATAGAAATTTATGGCCACAGAGTAGGAAATGAGTTGCTTAAGGACACTAGAGTTTGTTAAATTGCTAGGGATGGCAGAAAATAGAACAAAAAACACCTAAAACAGACAACCCAAGTAACTGAAAAGAAAATTAGGGCTTCGGGCTGAGTCCCGGTGGCGTAGTGGTTGTGCGCGGGACTGCGGCCCACTGGGACAGAGATTCAGTTCCAGCAATGGGGCTTGACCTCCTACTCCCACCACCGGAGAGCAGTGATGTCCCCCCCCCAAAAAAAAGAAGAAAATCAGGGCTTCAAAAAAAAAAAAAGACCCAGAGTATTACAAGAAGGAAGTATTGATTTGGGTTCTGTATGTATTTTTTCTTTTATCGTTTTTCCCCTTTCTCTTGGCCCATTTTAATACTAACCTATACTGCAGTTCTTGACATCCTTGCTCCCTCCCCACCCGCACACCCCAATAACCATTAAAGAAGGTTTATTTTAGTGTGGAATTCATTTCTTGATATTTTATAATAGTGGTCTTATACAACATTTATCCTTTTGTGATTGACAGCTATTATTCAGTTCAATATTCTGCAATATCCATGCTATGGTTTTGCAGATTCAATGTTATTCTTTAACGTTGTGTAGGATTCCATTGTATGCACGTGCCAAAGTTTATTTATCCATTTTTCCACAGCTGGGCATTTAGGTCATTTCCATCTTGCTTTTTTAAATAGTGAAGTAATAAACATAGTGTATCTCTTTGCGTTGCTATTCTTGTTTTTCTAACGTATATACCAAATTGAGAGGTTTTAGGGTCACATGATATTTCTAGTCTACATTTTTGAGGATTAATTTATTACTTTCCACCGTGGCTGTGACCTTTTATAGTCCCACCAAGAGTGTACAAAGGTTTCAGTTTCACTAAATGCTAAATAGCCTTTGTTGTTTTCTGTTTCTATGAGTTTTGCTATGATTATAGGGTATTGGGATATCCCACTCTTGTTTTGATTAGCATCTCTCAAATAGTTAAGCATTCCAAGCATTTCTTTGTATGTTTGTTGACTTGCCTGAACATCTCTCAGGAAGCATTTTTTTTTTCATATTCACTGCCTATTTCTTTTTTTCCACAGCACTGCCTGGGTTTACTTATCCAAAGAGCACACAAAGCCACCAGCACCACACAGACGCCAAAGCTCCCTCCAGTCCCTCTCGCCTCACTTAGGGAACTCTTCTTTGTGGGTGTCCTTGTGAGCTGGAGCTTGGACGCCTTTGGGAGCTTTTGCTGGAGTCGAGGCCTTGACTGGAGCTTCAGCCTTGCTTTGTGCCTTGTCCTAGGGTCGGCAGAGCCTCAGACACTTGGTATTTCGTGGCCGAGTCCGCTTACCAAGCTTGGGGTGGTCAATGTAGGCCAGTCGTCTGGGTTTGCGGTTGACACCCATTGGGATCTTGACCTTGACTTCCGTGGGCTTCACAAGATCCCTGATGACCTCTACGCGAGCAGCCGTGGCCTTGGCGTTGTAGGTCTGCATTTTCTCCAGGTCCTTCTTGTTGTGCTTCTTGGCGAAGCTCATGTTCCTCAGGGCCTTGAAGTCCACACCCTGAAGAGATTCTATCATAATCAGGGTATGTTGATGCCATTTCTGTGCCATTTCCAGGATTGCGCGCGGTTTGTGCGGGATCGTGTGGGATTGTGCACAACCGCGGTTGTGCGTGGTTTGGTTCTTGGCCTTAGCCATATCTGCACCAATGCCTGTTGGGGACCGGAAGAGAGAGAGAAGCCACTGTCCATTTTTAATTGGATCATGTTTACATCTCATGTTAGAGATTTTTTCGAGGTTAATATTGCTAAAAACTTTTCCCAGTGTGTGTGAATTATTTTTACCATTTGATAACATTTTGCTGTGCACCAGTGTCTAATTTTTAGGACACTTCCCTCGTCTAGTTTGTTAACTGCTCTATTTGATAGTATGGGTATGCCATGTACTGGGTCTTCTAGGGTTTTCCCAGTTGAAATTCAGGCCCTTGATCCATGATAATTTCAGTTTTACTTGTAGTGAGATTGGGCCCCTGTTATCACTAACTTCTTAGGGATATCAACTCACCTGCTTCATTTTTTTCTTTTTAAGTTATTTTATTGAGGGCACATACAACGCTTATTACAATCCATCTCTCCAGCCATTGTGTCAAGCAAATTTGTGCATTTGTTCCCACTTTCATTTTCAAAACATTTTTGTTCTACCTGAGCCTTTGGTATCAGCTCATTTTGTGTCTCCTTCCTCTAACTTCCCTCACTCGCATACCTTGATAATTTATAAATTATTATTTTTTGTCATGTCTTACACTGTCTGATGTCTCCCTTCACCCAGTTTTGTTGCCCATCCCCCAGGGAAGGGGTTATATGTAGATCATGGAGATTAATTTCCCCTTTCTCCCTCATTTTCCCCTTCCCTTCCTGGTACTACTACTCTCTTTATTGGTCATGAGGGGTTTATTTGTCCTAGATTCCCTGTGTTTCCAGTTCTTATCTGCTAGAAGTGGGAGCATAATAGTCCGGGGGAAGGAAGCATTAAAGAACTAGAGGGAAGTTGTATGTTTCATCATTGCCAAACTGCACCCTGACTGGCTCATTTCCTCCCTGTGACCCTTCTGAAATGGGGTGTCCTGTTGCCTACAGATGGGTTTTGCGTCTCCACTCTGCATTTTACCTCATTACCTCATTCACAATGATAAGATATTTTGTTTTTTGATGTCTGATACCTGATCCTATTGACACTGTGTGATCACACAAGCTGGTGTCCTTCTTTCCATGTGACCTTTGTTGCTTCTGAACTAGATGGCCGCTTGTTTATCTTCAAGCCTTTAAGAACCCAAACACTGTATCTTTTGATAGCTGGTGTATTAGTCCGGGTAGATAGGAGGAACAATTTTCATAGACACATATATGGATATAAGGGAAAAGTTTGTATACAAGAGGAATAGAACACTGAGAAAGCATCCCAATCCAGTCCAGTTTAAAGTCATAAGTCCGATATTAGCCCATATGCCCAATACCAGTCTACAATATCTCCTTCCGACTCATGAAGTCACAGGTCAGTGGGTGCAGAATCCCAGCGCTGGCAGGGGTCTCCCCTTGGCTCCTTGCTTCCAGGGCTCAGGGTCCATCAACAGCATCCAGCGGTGGCAGAAGCAACTCATCGCTGCCAGGGGTCCCCACTTGGCCTCTCCAGCTTCAGTGGTCTGGCTTCATCAGGGCAAAGCGTGTGGCTTCTCCTTTGACTCCTCAGATGCTGCCATCTTGTCTTTTCCATGATTCATTGTCTTTCAAACTAACTCCCAACAACTGGAGAAGATAGTTTCTCATCTTGATGAGGGAAATATCGTGAGATTTCCCAGATGTATCAGAAGAAAGCCATGCCTACACAGAGGCCTCATAGGCTACTCAATGGCTATCTCCAGATTAACAGACTAGAGTCTACTCATACATCTCAATCATGAAATTAACATAAGCACATAATCGCCACAACTGGGTAGCATCAGCTTTCTTCAGCACATGTGCTTATGCACCCACTTTGTCTTCAGTGATATTGCTGCAATGGTGAGCATCATGAAATGTGACAAAACATACACTTTCCTCCCAGGATGGATAAACCCCTCAGGAACAGTAATGGGAATAGCAACACCAGGAGGGAAAAGGGAAGGCGGGGAGGAGGGCGAGAAAGGGGGAACTAATCACAATGATCTACATATAACCTTCTTTGAGGAGGAAGGACAACAGAAAAGTGGGTGAAGGGATACAGTAGTCTGCATAAGATATGAAACAAAATTTATAAATTGTGAAGTGTTCATGCTGGAGGGAAAGTTGGGAAGGGAGAAAATGAGCCGATGTTAAGGGCTCAGGTAGAAAGAATATATTTTGAAAATGATGATAGCAACATGTACAAAGGGTGTCTGTATGAATTGTGATAAGTTGTGTAAGCCCCCAACAAAATGAATTTTTTTTAAAAAACGAAGAGGAGGCAGATTTTTTAAAAAGAAGAAAAGAGGCTGATTTCATTTTTCTGCTGTTGGTGATGGTGTCTGTAAAAAATGTGGTTTATGTGAATAAAGGTATCTGATTATTCTAAGCTCACTTCTCTAAATCAACATGAGTGTGATGTACACAATACAGTTCAGCATGAGTGTCAAAATAAATGTCAGTAGGTAATTATCCTATTTTTACCATTTCCTTCCCAGAAGAATTTTAGGGAAGTGCTTATTTTTCTAGGGAGCTTAAATACAACTTAATCCTGAGAAGTCCATGACTACGTGTTGGCAGGCTAGTGTTTTGACAAGAAATAAATCAATGTATGTGGACATGGGTGATACATGAATCTCCCCAATAAAACATTTCGTCAAAATATGTCTTTCAAAATGTGCTTGTCATAATTCCTGTGCCAAATGTTTAATGAACAGTTCATCTAAACACTACTGTCAAGAGAGACTGTTATTGGCTGTCAGCTTCCCACATGCAAGTGATTAATAAAGTGACAAATTCAAGATCAAAGCTTTCAAGGTCTATGGCTGATTTCACTGTGGGTTTATAAAATATGAGTTTTTGAACAGGGATTGAGCCTCTAGACCTTATCAGGTGAACATGCTACCCTGTATTTAGAAAAAACCCTTACATTCTTTTAGTACACAGTTTAAACTATTCAATAACAAGAACAACATTTGAAAATTTGAAAGATGTCTCACCATGCTGTCTAGCCCAAAACAGAGATGATTCAAATATATACTAACTAGGATTCACTTCTAATTGCTGACCCTGAATCTAAAACTATGGTAATGTATCATTGCTAACTTATGAACACACAAAAAGTTCTACATATCAGTTGCCATAAATTTGATTCCAACCCTTGGTGACCCATGTTTACCAAAGTGAGATTATGCTCCACAGGGTTTCTGAATAGTTGATTTTCAGCTGGATCTCTTCAGGCCTTTCTTTGGGAAGCAGTTCTGGGGAGACTCAACATGTCAACATTATGGCTAGCAATGAAATACATGAGTTCTTTGTGCCACAAGGAGCTCTCAAAAGGACTGTGCTTTCTTCTATTTTTAAGTATTTTCTTTTATCTATTATAACATTTTTAAGTAGAAAGAAAATCCTTTATACTTTGAATATATGCAATTTAATTAAAAAGTAGAATCTCTAAAAATGGGATTTAAATATTTACTCTTAAATAATGAGTGACAATACTGCTCTAAGTGTTCAAATTGAAAAATTTTAAGTACAACTAATCTTCTGATGGTCAATAACTTTGAAAATACCATTGTGTTGGGTAAAAGTTTGCATTAAAAACTAGGTTCTCATTTTAAATTGTTCCTATTAACTGTATTGCAACACTGTTCACAAGTCTGGTAACTTGTTGACATTCTCATTATTTATATTCTTTTCTTTCTGTTTCCATGAACATATGTTCTCTGCCCTCCTTTGCCTTCTCATCATTACTTTAACTTGAATGTTAACCATTTGGTCTTACATAGATGCGGGGTGAAATCAAGAAGAAAGCATCTTGATTGATCATCACACATAAACAAATCAAGTGATAATTAATAAGACAGAAAAGAGTGAGAAAAGGTAAAAGTGAAAATCAGAAGGGACTGCAACTTGCTCTTGTAGGTCAAATAATTAAAGGCAAAGGTAGACATGATGCAGAAGAAAAGAAGACCTGCACAGGAGATTTCAAAAAGTGGCTCAAGAAGACAAAATGACATATAAATGTATGCACCTATGTACATGCCTGTATTTAAACCTCTATAAATGCTCTTTTCCCCCAGTTCTTTCCTCTATTTCCTTTTACTTTCCTCTTGTCCCACTATCATACTCAGCCTCCATTGGGTTTCAGTATTTTGTCTCTGTTACATTATCCTTGATCAATCCCTCCTGGACTTCTCTCATCCACCTTGTCTCTATTTTTGATCAATTAATATGCCCTTATCCCTGGGCTGGTCAACATCATCTCCTTTCCTCCTCCCCCCCCTTCTCCCATGGCCTACACCACAGAACCATGAGTCCCACCATTTTCACCTCCAGACTGTTCATCCAGCCTATCTTATTTAAATAGATCTGCAAAGGTAATAATGTGTACCCAAAAAAGGCTTCCTAAAATAAAACAAAGAAAATAAAGCAATGACAACAAAAAACCCAATGTCATATATATGTGTGTGTATATATATATGTGTATATATATATGCATGTGTGAAAAAATAACAATATAAAAACCTGAAAATAATTCAAGGTCTGTTCATTGACCTCCAGGAGTATCCCCTAGTTGAGTCAGATGGGGTGACACTCCCTGTTCCCAAGGTTTATCGCTGTCATTCCATCTGGATCTCTACGCTCTGTTGAACACCCTTAGTGTTTTTCCCTCGTGTGGTTGTGTCAGACAGGGTATAATCCTGACCTTGTTTCTCCATTGTTGACCCCAAAAGGCCTTGGGTCAGCGATGGTAGCTATATTTCATAGGGGGGCTGGCCATATAATCCTCTTTGTGCATGGGCTGTTCTGAGTGGGAATATTGTCCTGAAGGATCGGTGGACCAGAATACACTCCATTCTCTCTTTCTCCCTCTTCATTTGTTCTCATGTGTTCTGGTCAGGCATCTCTCACTCCCTAAGCTGCAGTTTCAAGTGCTGACTTCCAAGGAAAACTCCCCTGGTGGAGAGGTGGCTGCCTCTGTAGTTGGCATTGGGGTTGTGTGCTCAGACTCCTTCATTGGTTCCCCACTTCATGCCGCCACACTGCATTCACATCTTGGATCACCGGATTTAAGTTTGGTCCCTCTTTTGCTGTGGAGCTATAAACAATACAGTCCCCTTCGGTGGGTTAGTACCCCATTCTCTCTCTACACATCACCATTTGCCCCACAGCCCACCCTCATCCCCCTATTCCAGTTGGCTACCATATGTAGCCTTGAATTTGGGTTGGCCCCTGGCATATTACTTGAGCCTCTCCTCAGGCATTCACGAACTTATACATATAGGGTAAGTAGTAAAACAACAGACAGGCATTAGACCTGCACTCAAGTACTTCGTAAATGCAAGAACACTTTGTTCTATTAAACTGGCACGCCATGATGCTCACCTTCCTTACCCGATTACTGAAGACAAATGTGTGCATCAGCAATGGTGGTGAAGAAAGCTCATGGTGCCCAGCTATGTAAAGCTGTAGCGTCTGGAATCTTAAAGGTTTGAGTAAACATTCGGCCATCCAACTCAGAATGTGGTGAAGAAAGCAGATGGTGCCCAACTATGAAAAGATATAGCACCTAGGGTCTTAAAGGACTTGAGTAAACAAGCAGCCATCCAGTTCAGAAGCAAGAAAGCTCACATGGAAGAAGCACATCAGCCTGTGTGACCACGAGATATTGAAGGGATCCAGTGTTAGGCATCAAAGGACTAAAAGTATATCATTATAAATAGGGGGGAGTACAGATTGTTGACCCAAAGCCCATCAATAGGTGAAGCAACATCCTCTTACAGAGGGGTTGCAGGGAGAAGATGAGGCAGTTAATGTACAGTGTAGTAACAATGAAATATGCATCTTTCCTCTAGTTCTCAAATGCTTCCTCCTACCCACTATCATGCTCCTGGTTCTACAGGCAAGTTTGGCTAGAATAGGGGATGTACACTGCAGTCGGAAACATGGGATATTTAGAATAGATATTCCCTCAGGATGAGTGACGGAAGTGGTGATACTGGGAGGGTGGAGGGATGGTGGAGTAGAAAGGGGGAACCAATTTCAGGGATCTACATATAACCTCCTCTCTGGGGCATGGCCAACAGGGAATTGAGTGAAGGGACACATTGAACAGTGTACCATATGAAATAGCAATTTGTAAATTATTAAAGGTTCCTGGGGGGAAATATGGGGAAGTGGAACTGAGAGCTTAAGTGAAGGGAAGACATTTTGAGAGTGATGATGGCAAGAAGTGTGCAAATGAGGTCTGCATACAATTGATATATGTGTGGATCGTGAGGGGAGGCATATGAGTACCCAACAAAATGATTCATTTAAAAAAAGGGGGGGGGGAGAAAGAAGAGCTTTTTTTTTTAAGAGGAGCATATACCAAGGGCTCAAGTGGAAAATGTTTGGAAATGAATGTAGCAACATGTGTGCCAATGTGCTTGATACAGATGATGTACTGAATGCTATAATAGCTGTAGGAGCCCCAAATAAAATTATTTATATTTTTATAAATAGAAGATAAGGTGAAGTTTTCAAACAAGAAGGTCAAAGAACTTTGGGTGAGCAAACCCAAAAGGAAGAGCACGCTCAACATCCTCAACCTGAAAGAAATGGAGAAAAAGTCCACTCCTCCCTCGAGTGGCAATAGTGAAGAATTCTATGGGCAGAATATTGACTGACATGGGACGCAGCAAAAGAAGATGAAATATGTAAGAACTGGAAACACTGGGAATCCAGGACAGATAAACCCCTGGGGACCAACAGAAGGATAAGGTGGGGGAGAATGAGGGAACCAATCACCCCTCCCTGACAACAGAAAAATGGGTGAAGGCAGATAATCATACAGTGTAAGACATGAGAAAATAACAATAATTTATAAAGCATTACAGGCTTGTGAGGGAGGAGGGAGAGGGAAAATGAGCTCAAGTAGAAAGACAATGTTTTGAGAATAATGATGGGAAAAAATGTACAAATGTGCTTGATGCACTAGATATATGGATTTGATGAGTTGTATGAACCCTCAATAAAATGATTTAAAAAAGAAAAATGTGGAGTTTTTTACATTAAATCTATTTCCAGAAAATAGTGAAGTCGGCAGTGCTTGTGTCAATTAAATGAAGACACTAAGAATTATATAATCAAGGGGGACTTTGGTAAATACTATTACTTTCCAGGTTTCAACAGTGGTAATAAAAACCAAAAGTGATATATGTGATAACCTAGATAGACATGTATGAACACATACCCTTAGGAAGACTTATGTGAGTGTGTCATGTTACAGGAGTAGATATATCTATCTAGACTCCGACCAAGCCACTGCCATTCAGTCAATCCCAACTCAGCACAACCCAGTGGAGCCACTAAGGGTGTTTGAACCACCAACTTTTCCATTAGCAGTCACAAGTTCATTTCCATAGTAGCTGCTTGTTATCAAGATGAATTTCAGAAAGTCATTCTTTTCATAACTCCCTTTACTTGTTGAGCTTTGTGTTAGTCCAGGTAGACTAAAGGAACAAATTTCATCGACATGCAAATAGATATAAGGAAAAGGTTTATATACAAGAGGAACGGGACATTGAGAAAACATCCCAGCCCAGTCCAATTCAAAGTCATAATTCCAATATTAACCCACATGCCCGAAATCAGTCTCTAAAGTCTCCTTCCGACTCACGAGGTCACAGGTCAGTGGGTGCAGAATCCCGGTGCTGGCAGGGGTCTCAACATGGCTCCTCGCTTCCAGGGTTCAGGGTCCATCAAGAGCGACTCATCGCTGGCTGAGGTCTCCATGTTGCCGTCCCAGCTTCAGAGGTCTGGCTCCATCAGGGCAACACCGTGTGCTCTCTCCACTGGCTCCTCCAGCTTCTCGGACTCTGCCATCTTGTCTTGTCCATGATTAATCATCTCTGAGACAAACTCCCAACAAAGGGGAGAGATAGCTTCTCATCTTCACGAGGGAAATATCACGAGATTTCCCAGAAGTCTCAGGAGAAAGCCATGCCCACACAGAGGCCTCATTGGCTACTCAATGGCTCGCTCCAGATTAACAGGTTAGACTCCACACCTACATTTCAATCATAAAATTAACATAACCACATGACTGCTATAGCTTTCATGGAACCAAAAGAAACTGTGAATGAAAATTTAAAGATTAATTAAGAGTTGCTCTGAGCACACTATTTACCTGTGCCATGTGCCAACATTTCTTTATTTCATTTAATTCTTGCAAAATCACACAACCATTATCCTCTGTATTATATGTATTGGGTATGTAAAGCTAAAAGAGGATAATTTATAAAAGAATATAAATGACAAACTTCATGAGCCAGGAATAGAACAAAAGGAATATTTGTCTTTATGTTCTGTCATTATATCTCTTAACTCCCATTTCACCAACAATTAATTGCCCCTACTGATCTTCTCTTGGTCCTTCAGTCATGGTGCTTGTGATCCTCCTTTGGCTGCGCCACTGCAGATGTGAAAGGTTCTTCTTTACTCTCGCCAACTGCAGCACACCCTCCTGTCTAGACAAGCCTTCCCAAACACGACATCTAACCTTGGTTTTCCTGTACCCATGTCCTATCCCAACATGCTGTTTGTTTCACCCGAAGCACTTTTTGACAATTTTTAACATTATCACTTCTCAATTGTCTGAATCTTAGTGGTTTAGTGGAATATGCATTGGTTTGCTAACCAGAAGTTTAGCAGTTCAAAAACACCTGATTCAGAAAAAAGATGAGGATTTTTTTTTCTCCTGTAAAAAAAATTACAGTTTCGGAAATTCTCAGAGGCATTGAACTTGCTGGCAAGTGAGTTCACAGTTCTTAGAATCTTCTCCCCTGGACTGAAAGCTTTCAGTGGGGAAGACCTATTCTTTCTTTGTCACTGAGCATCTTGGACATGGTCATAGAAATCATTTTGGGGGGGGGGTAGTATCAAGTTAATGTTATCCCTGTATAGCTGCAATATTTCACATATTCTTTTAAGCTTCTGCACCAAAGAAATTATGAAAATAAAACTATTATATTAAATTTTAGAATGTGAAGCATCTTTTCAGAGTCTTTAACTGCTATTTGGATTTTTGTGGGTAGGCAGCATTGAGTCAATTTCTGCTCAGTGGTCCTGTGTGTGACAGAACAAAGCACTGCCCCACCTTGCTCAGTCCTCACAATTGTTTCCATGTTTGAAATCTTCGGTTCAGCCACTGTGTCAACCTCTCTTCTTGAGAATATTTCTCATTTTCATATACTCTCAACTATATCAAGCATGATGTCTTTCTCCAGAGATTGATCAGTCCTGATAATAGGGTCAGATAACATCCTTACTTTTGGTGACCATAGTCTGGCTATGATTTTTTCAACACGACTTTATTTCAGGCAGTTTGTGTCCCATTTAATGATTTCAAGTACACCACATTGGAAGCCCCTTAGTTTTTCAGCCTTCCTTATTCATTATCCAGCTTTTGCATGCATGCGAGGCAATAGAAAATGTCGTGGCTTGCTTTTCAAAAATTATTTTTTAACATTTTAAAGAGATCTTTGCAATAGACTGTTTAATTTCCTGACTGGTTACTTCCATGAGTTCTGGTTGTGGAACCAAATGAAATTCCTCATTTGAAATTCTTGAAAATTTCCCCCCTTTATCATCATGTTGCTTCAGTTTCAGCAAGTGAAGTTATGTTAATTTCATATGGTGGGTTGGTAAGGAGACAATCTCTTATTCTTATGCTGCATTTTTTTCCTACTGCCCACTTACTCACATGACTTTCTTAATTTACAGATTGAATAAATACGAGGAAAGGGTATAATTCTGAGGGACAGCTTCCTGATTGTTAAGCATACAGTAGTCATTGCTTTGTTCTGTTTGAATGACTGCCTGTTTATCTATGTAGAGCTTTCACATTAGCATAGTTGTTCTGGAATTATTTCTCATTTTATTCACAATTTTTTATAATCTAGGCAGTTGAATCCTTTCCTTTCAGCCAAGATCCATCTGTTATCAGCCATATCACTCACGCCACATCTTCTGAATCCAGATCGATTTTCTGACAGTGACATGTTGATATTGCAGCTACAATCTTTAAAAATTATCCTCAGCTCATTTTACTTAAGGGGATATTATTCAACAATTTTAGCATTCTGATTAATCAGTTTCTTTGGAAAAAACACAGAAATTTCTCCCAGAGAGTGTACTAGAAACTGCATTCCATTTTTTTTGGAAAGATCGCTAAGCACTTCCAATGCTACATGTGTTTGTGGAAACATTTCCATTAGCATCACATCAATCCCTAGAGCTTTCTTTTTGGCCAGTGTCTGCAGTGCAGCTTGGACTTCCACCTTTAATGCAATTGGCTCCTAATGACATATACTCAAACCAAACCCAGTGCCATTCGTTCAATCTCAACCCAGAGCTCCCCTATCAAACAGAATAGAATGCCTTAGGAGTTCCAAAAAGGTAAATCACTAATGAGCAGATGGCATAATTTCTTCAAGAGAAGTGATGGGTGCATTTGAATTTCCAACCCTCTCATTAGTTACTTAAGAAATTGTTCATATGCCACCCCCTGAAATCATAGAAAACAGACCAATTATTCTTGGAAAATGATTTGTATTCTTTCCACTTTTATTTTTAAAGATTATTTGTAAAATTTAATTAACTTTAAATCATTTTATTGGATGTGCTCTTATTGTATCAAATCCATTTATACATATGTTACCATCATCATTTCCAAAGCATTGTCTTTCTACATAAACCCTTGATATTACCACCTGTTCCTCATCGCTTCTCATACCTTCCCATCCACATGAACCCCTGATAATTTATAAATTATATTTATTTTCATATCTTACACAGTCAGCTCTCTTCTTTCAATTAAGTTGTGTTTTCTTCATCCCCCAAGGGTATGGGGGCAGAGGGTGCTTATACGTCTATATGTCAAACACTGTGATCGGTTCTCCCTTTCTCTCCCTTCTCCCCACCCCGCCACCTTTCCTCTATCCTCACGTCATTGCTACTCCAACGACTGTTTCTGAGGGCTCCATCTGTCCTGCATTCCGTGTGTTGAGAACTCTTACCTTTGCATCTTTTACAAATGTGATGTTCTGCATTGTTCATTATTTTTACCAATAAAATCCTCTAACGTTGAACTGGAGACTTTAAGGTATTTCATCAGTTGCTTTAACTTGAGAAACTCTATGCTTGTCCATCCCTCTTGCTTTGTCACACTAGGTCCTTGATCTTCTCAGGTCACATTTTGAGTCTTCCATTCAGATCTTTTGCTTCATCCATTTTTTATTTTGCTTTAACTCCTCCATGTTGTGCTCCTTCAATCCCACAAATACCTTGATGTAATTCTTCAACTCCATTGGTCTTCAGTCATTAGTGTTCAGTGTGTCAAATCTATTCTTGTGACGGTTTCTAAATCCACAGAATATAACCAAGGTCAACATTTGATTTTTGCAGACTTGTTTTTAATTTTCAAAAGTTTCACCTGGAATTTGCTGCTGTTCAGTAATGTTGGTTCCATTGCATAACACCTCTATGCAAAACAGAATGTCCCATCTTATACCATCTCACAATCATTGTCATGTTTAAGCTCACTATTGCAGTCATTGTGTCAATTCATCTCCTTAACTCTATTCCATTTGTCACTGGCGTTCTACTTTAGCAAGCATCTCTTTCCATTGGAGGTGCTGATGGTTTTGAACTCTTGACAATAATGATAACAGTAAAGCTTTGAAGTCTCAGAAGCTCACAGGGGCAATTTCGTCTTATAGAGTGCCTATTAGTTGGAATCATCTTAATGACAGTGAGTTGGATTTTGGCTTCTTAATACCTAGCATAGCAACCCTCATGTGTTTCATGTCATTTTGGCAACTTCCAGTTTTCTTAGACTCATACTTCATACTTTCCCTTTTCCCAGTTGCCATAGAAGCAAAGTAAAGTCCCCAAAACTTTGCTCAATTCATGGCATTAATGTGAACTTCACTTTGAGCTAACAGCTCTTCCCCTTTCGTATTTTGAGTGCCTCCGACATAAGGGTCTCATCTGCTGACTCTATATCTGAAAATATTCCACTGTTTTTCATAATGCTTTCTGTGGTCATTTTTATTTTCAGAAGAACTCTGTCAAGTTCTCCATTATAGTCTGTCTTAGTGTGAAAGCTCATTTGAAACTTATCTACCTTGGGTGATCATGCTGGTATTTGAGATGAAAATGTGGTAGCTTCCAGATCACAGCAACATGTAAATCACCACAATGCAATAAACTGACAAACAAGGAGAGGTGGCATTTAAGAGATGCTATTAAGTGTTTACTGAATGATGAGATAAATGAAAGTAAACTAATATAGCAGCTAAAAAATTCAGTGAATAGATTGGCAAGAAGGCACAAACTTAGGACCTCAGACAATCCTCAAGTTAGTGCTGTGACATGCTGTGTTAGTCTGGGTAGACTAGAGAAACAAATTCATAAACATATATATGTATATAAGGGAGAGGTTTATATACAAGAGCAATTGACCATTGAGGAAACATCCAGCCCAGTTCAATCCAAGATCATAAGTCTGATATTATCCCATATGTCCAATACCAATCTATAAAGTCTTCTCCAGATACACGAGGCATGCACAATGACACCCGGACAATCACAGGCCAATGGGTGTAGACTCTTGTGTATCCAGTGGTAGTAGAAGCCTCTCAGTGCTGGCCTCACTGTGGCTTCTCAAGTATCTTAGCACTGGTAGGGATCTCTAGGTGGCTTTTCTGGTTTCACAGGTCTGGTTCCATCAGGGTAAGCCCCATATGGCTTCTCCTCCAGGATGTCTCACAGGGAGTCAACCATACATCTTATCAGTAGAGCAACTCCGAGAGACTGAGTCATAAGTCTCTCACCTCCAATGGGAAAATTTTGTGAGATTTCCCATAATTCTCAGAAGAAAGTCATGTCTACACAGAGGTCTCATTGGTTATCTCCAGATTGACAGTCTAAACTTCAACCCTACACTCCCAATACTGAAATAGACACACGAGTACATGACTGCCACACATGTCTACTAACATTATTGCTATGAGGAGATGCAGCCTTGATGGTGTACAGAATCATGAGGCTTCAACCATTCAACAGACCAGAGCAGCTGTGCACTGAGTCTACGTTCTGTACTGATACCAGTATCTTTTCTATTACATTTTTACTTAGACAAATATACCTAAAGTATATTTCAGAGTTAGTCACTTAGTGTCCACTGCAAACTTTCAGGGAGAAACAAACCAAAATGAAGTCTAAGGCATCTCTCTCTAGGCCTACTGCCTGATTTTCATTAGGCCTGTTGCCTCTGTCTCATTAGGCCTACTGCCTGGCTTTCATGAATCTCACTACCTAAGCTTCATTAGGCCTCTTGCCTGAATTTTATTAGGTAGATTACCTGATTCTTATCAGGTCTGCTGCCTGACTTCTTTTGGGCCTTAGGCACACAAGACTGGAGCTTATTGTCATGACAAGTCCATTGGTTGTGGACCACTTTTTCCAAAGTCAAGGACAACCAGAACTCACAAAAATTTTTGGACTCCTGAGAGACATAGGTGGAGAGAAATTTGCACAAGAGCACTTTTTAAACTTAGATTTTTTTCCTCATTGATTATAGTCTGTTAAGTTTTCATTTTTTAAATTTTCATGTTGATATAACATGACCATTTTCAATCAAGATCATGCCACCTACGATAATCATGGAGAAGAACAAATAAACAAAAAGAATACCCTTAATTTAAATGCATTTGAACTTAAATAAAAATAATTTAAGTGATATTATTACATCAACTATTTTATTTTCTATTGCATGTATTATACATTGGAAAAGCAATGACTTAAAAGAATACAGATGAATGTTAATTTAGTCCCATGCATACTGCTTTGATATAGTTAAATTATTTGAATCCATAATCAATGTCTGTAAAATTTATTTATACACACATCGTATTACATACATAAACTTTTATGCTGATTTTTGAGATGCTATTCTATATCATTTACATAATTTATAGTCAGCAATAAATTAGTCATTGCACATAAAGACTTTATCAATTTTATGAGATTTTGAACACAATTTAACAAATGAAAAAACTTAGATATATATTGTATTTTAAACATAAAATATATATATCTCATGCAAAAAATAAACTCCACATATTATCCAGAGTACCTGGTATACCTTTCATCATAGATTATACACATTGATCCCAAATAACTTAATTTATGCTAACTTCTGTGTATCTAAGAAGTTAGTGATATCATAATTTACAAAATTAACATTGATGCAATTAGAAAGATTTTGAATTGGAATTTCAAATATTTTACAATTATGACATAGGCTTCTCTACCTTCAAAGGTCTCACTGATCTTGCTTTTAATGCACTCTGGTATATTTAGTATTTTTTCAACACTATAATTCAAATGTCCTAGTTCTTTTTCAGTCTTCCTTATTGATTGTCCAGCTTTCACACACATATGAAATAAGTGAAAATACCAAAGTGGGACAAGCACATTTTAGTCTTCAAAGTGACATCTTCACACTTTAATTCTTCAAAAAGAATGGTTGCTTAATGTGATGCATGTTTGATTTCTTAACTACACCCTTAAGAATTGATTGTGGGTTTAAAGAAAAAGGAAAAAAAATGGATAGCCTAAATCTTTTCTCCATTTATCATGATGATGCTTATTGTCTAGCTGTGCAGACTTTGTTTTTTTTTGTTGTTGTTGTTGTTGTAAATGGAGTTTTCTCCATTTATCACAATGATGCTTACTGTCTAGTTGTATATATTTCTGTTTTGTTATGATGAATATATTCTTTGAGCTTCATCAATAATTGCTTCACATCATCTTCACCTAAGCAAACCACATTGTGTCATCTAAAAGTCAGTTTGTTAAGTATTCCTACAATTTGATGCTTCACCCTTCTTCACATAGCTCAGTTTTTCAGATTATTTGTTCAGTATAGAAATTTAATAAACATGGTGAATGAATACAACAGTGGCACATTTTTTATAATTTAACCCATTCACTGTCCCCTTGTTTTGTTTGGACAACTGCCAACAGACCTATTTAGAAGTTCTGCAGCAACACAATAAATGTTCCAGAATGTCCATGCTTCACAGTGTTATTCATCTTTTTTTAATGTTCCATGCAGTGAATTATCCTTGAATACATAGCAATATAACTATTCTTTCTGGTATTAGTATATTAATGATATTCTATCTTCCTTGTATTCTCTAATTTCAGCCAAGATATATCTGATGTCAGCAATACTATCTCTCATTCAATATCCTCTTCTAAATCAGTCCTGCATTCAGACAGCTTTGTCTGTATTGCTGCAACAGTTTTTGAACTATCTTCAGCAAAATTTTACTCACATGGGGAATTAACACCGTTTGGTCACTTCTGTATCTTGTTGGATTAGCTTTCTCTGGAATAGGCACAAATATCCCTTCCTGTCCTTCCCAATTTCACCATTGAGTAAATTCCTCGACTGTTATCTCTCACACAATTAATGATGTAAGGGCTACATTACTTGTGAACACATTTTAAAGAGAAATTTATTTTACAATACAACCTATTGATTGATTAAAAAAAAAAAGATTTCCAGAGGCAGTTTCAGTTTTAGTTCAAAACCGTATCTTCGCATGACCACCTTGGAGTTTTTCTATGAAACTGCATTTTCTTCTACAATTTTTTTCTCTGTATCTAACCAGGATTTTCTATTGTGTCATGGTCAGAAATCAGTATGGTAACCTACCAACATGCAGTTCTTTGAGACTCAGATTTGATGAGATTCCTAGAGCTGTGACTTCTTACCTCTTATTTGAGTTCTTAGCTTCCTTCCTCCTCTATTACTCTAGGACAATGGTTCTCAACCTTCTAATGCTGCAATGCTTAAATGCAGTTTCTAATTCTGTGGTGTCCCCCAACTATAACTCTCTTTTTGTTGCTGCTTCTTAACTATAATTTTGCTACTATTATGAAGCAGGTGACCCCTGTGAAAGCATGGTTTGACCCCCAACGAGGTTGTGATCCACAGTTTGAGATCTTCTACTATAAAGGGACAAAGCCTAATAGTTACATCTTAGGGGTTTGCTCACAAGCTTTTAAGATCCTGGTGTTAATTACCAAACTAAGATATAGCATATTAACTTTATGAAACATATTATTCTAACTGACTTATTTATTCAATGAAACTGTGATCCTAGGTTTTTCAACCCAACAAACAAGTTACCAATTATTTTTCATATCTACCTAGGAAGCCTACATAATTCTGCCCTCCACAATTTCATATTTACGGGCATATATGCAGCACACAGAAATAACTATTTACATATGTTTCCCTAAAGGTTTGATACTTTGGGAATCTAGCCAAGAAAACCCTATGGGACACTCTTACTCTTTCACATGAGATTTCTCTAAGTCAAAATTAACTTAATGGCATCTAATAACAACAATATAGCTTACGGCAGACCATAAGAGAACTATGTAGAGTTTCATAATGGGTCTTATAACTTGTCTAATGTATAAAATATTCTGGGAATGATTCCTATAAGGATAGAAAGGGGAAACAGTTTTTAAAGATTAATTCTCTTATCTAAAATATTTTTGTAACGTCCTTTTAAAGAATGAGGAAAGAAAAACAAAAGAAATACAACAGACATTCACTATATTTTGACCAAGAAGGGATTAAACTAAAATGCATTTATCTTTTTTTTTTCACTTCTAAGTTTAAATAGATGTGTTACTATTATTTTTAGGTCAAGAAATGATTTAAAGCCATGCTGTTTTGTATAAACAATTAAGATTTTTTACTGTAATTTGTGAATAGAGATACTCATATTTGTTTCCTAACCCTGTAAGGGTAATCATGAACTAATCATATGAAGAATAAATCTGTTACAAAGTTCAGAGATGTTATTATTTTGATGGTAATGTTTTAGCTTTGTCAGTGTTCTGATAACAAAGATAAATGCTATTATCATTTGCAAGCAAGTCATAGGACATAAACTCATGTGGAATTTTATACTATTTTAATTTTATTATTTGCATTTGAGTAGCTTCATTTTGAAGAACAATGTTGATGAAAATAACTTAGCAACTATTTAGGAAATGATATTTTAGTCTTGAATTCAAATTGAATTACAAAAACCCATATTATCACAGAATGGTTTTCCTTCAGGAGATACCGGGACTTGGGTTTTCATCAAGTCCCTCAGAAGCTTTAGGGTTCTTATGATGCCTGAAGTCAATTTTGAACCACTTTGCAAATTACTACAGGGAATCTTAATTCAGATTCAACAAAAGACTGAAAGAGGGAATGCTTTGGAGGCAGTTAAATTTCTCCAAGGACATCAATATGAGATCCCTGCTAATGAGAAAGAAGATGTAAATAAAATATATCTGTAATACTATAATATGCTAAATGGCATTAATATAAAAATATTAGAAACATTTAATTCCAATCCATTTCATGGAAAGAATTAAGACTCTAAAAAGAAAACATGCACATGAGTATTTAATGACAAAATTTTTTTAAAAATCCACCGTATTTAGAAACCCTATTTACATATTTGTTCTAAAGTTTTCCATTTTAAGAAATTACCATAAGCATAAAGTTATCAGTAACAAAAATAATTGATTTTGTTTTGATAGTTCCAATATTGCCCTCTGTATTCAACAATTATTCATTCAAAAATCTTTCTTGCCTAATTCATACAAGGTATAATTCTGCCTTAGACCTAGAATATTTAACTGCAGCAGTAATTGCAGCAACCAATAATGTCTGCTGTCTTTTCTTTTGTTTGAGCAAATCTACTACATTAGAGGTGCCTCGGACCTCATGTTACATGTGTTGGGTGCCCTATGTGTAGTCTGTTTGAAGGTCTTTTAGCAATGTTAATGTGTGTCATGTGTTGTCAGTCTGACCAACTCATTATAAAGTGTCCCATGGGTTTTAAGATCCACTGAAGACCACTGTTTAAAATTTATAAATTCACTGTTGTTCATCTATGACTTTGAATTGCTCATTGGCTTATGGTAACTCTGTTCTCAATAGAACAAAACATTGTTAGAAACTATGATTGGGGTATATTGGATAATTGCAATGCATGGAGTTTTCTTGATTCATTTTTGAAGTAGATTTTCAGGTCTTTACTAGTCTGTCTCAGTCTAAAAGCTCTCCTGAAACTTGTTCCAGCACTATCGCGATATGCAGACACCCACTACATGGAGATGGCCACACCTGGGGTGTGTTGGCCAGGAATTTAGCTTTGTTTTCAAATGAAAGCCAAGAATTCTGCTACTGTACCAGCAATACATTACATGAATAAAGGTAAGATAAAATGTTCTATTTTGCACTTTATAGAATTCTACTAAAAAATCCTTATCATGTTTTTTTATTTGTTAAAAAGAAGAGTTAGTTCAGAAGGCTAGTTGAGCTGCTTGATTCTTAACCTATCTTTCTAGTTTTCAAAATAATGAGGTGTTTCTCTAAGATCAAGACAGGGAACCAGATGTAAAAAGGTAAACCAAAAATACAGTTCATTTCTAATATTATAAATCCAGTAATTTCAACATAATAGATGTATAAACTCATTGCCATTATTGTTTCTTTGATGTTCAAATACCTCTATATTTATTGTCAGCTTTGGACCTTGTAGCAAGATCCTAAAAATCTTAAACAGGTTTATTACCTTCTAATAGAAAAGCATTTTGGACTTGACTTGGAGAATTTCCTTCCAAAATCTGGGATCATTTATTTCTACACTGATCATGTACAGTGTTCATTCTACACTGATAACTGGTCATAGGGAGTTTTTTGATGTTATTTCCAGCTCTGTATGTCTCTGTGTTTAAGTGATGTGCAAAGTCCATCATTTGGTTGCTGAGAGTGTTTATTGCTACTTGGTTACATTTTCAATAGATAAAGCAATATATTTGTTGCTTTTTGTGGGATATTGCTGTATGGTGAATTACTTAATATGCCTTTTCTAGCCATAATCTTTGTAACTCCCACCAAAAGATGGTTTGCTAACGGGTAAGAGAAGGTGGGATAAAATATAGATAGGATTGTATAATTCAGTGATTGTTAACATTGTTATTTGGAACTCAAATGTAGAGATTGATCACTTTTTTCCATCTAGCTGGATTTAAAATGAACCATCTCAGAGTGGTTCATTGAGGGGGTGGAAGGTGGGGAATTTACCACCATCAAGAATGAAAAACTAAGAGTGGAGTGAATGTTTTAGAATTCAAGACCCCTACACATTGAACCTCTTTGATCCAGGGACTGAGAGATTTGGCACAAGGAAACCTACAGATGAATGATGCCAACTTCCAAATGAGTGTCCTGAACAAAAGGCAGCATAGTTATTTCATAGCCCTCCAGTGAATAAATCTCAGTGCCTATGGACGAGAAGATAGCTTGCTGAGTGCAGTGCCTCCAGGCCCTTAAATTGGTAAATTTTCTGAAACATGAAACGAGAATCAAGTGTTTTTGTGATGAGGCTGATTCTGGAGTGCAGTGACTAAAAGATCTATGAGACATCACCCAAGCAAGGCAGAGGTCAAGAAGCTATGGACCATAGGGAAGCCTAATTGCAGACGTGGCTAACAAGTGGTTTTCTTGATGAAATAACCATATCCTAAGCTTTTGTGACACCGAATTGTGAATTGTTCACTTCTCTAATAAATACCATACTCATAAGTATAGTCTGTAAATTCTTTGTGGTTATTAATGTGAAGTGTCAAGCCCAGCTGATAGAGTTCTGTAGGAAGACCTGTTGGTGTCAGAATTGGTGAAGGAAGGTACGAAGGTAGAGAAATGTCTGAGTTCAGCCTCAAAGAAATTAGTCTTTGAGCAAGTGATGCTGATGACAGTGATTATCTCTCCCCTTGTGAAGTCTGAGGGAGTCAGACATCATCACCATACCATTTTTACAGACTATAACTATAAATCAGACTAGATTAGATTTCAAATTAAGCCATTATTATCTTAAAGAAGTACCTGCTTCTAGCTATAATACTTTTTCATATATGAAAACAGGCAACTCAGAAGCATCTATTGGAAACATTACATTCCCTGAACCATAATTACTTGTGCTATTAGAAGTAGAATCAGAATCAAATTCCTGAATGTCCTTATGGTTTTCTCCCATTGTATTCATTAGTCATCCTAATTATTATAAATAGCTGTAGTTTTTATAAAGCACCATTTCTCATTTAATATTTTGTGATAATAGCTTGTCATTTAGAGATGGTCATACCGCATTTAAAATTTCAATTTCTGTAAAAAGCATCGGTTTACATCTGTCAAATGGCTAATAATAGTGAGCATTTCCTCATGTATTTGTTAGCCATTCAAGTGACCCCCCCCATTTTGAATCGCCTATTCATGTCCTTTTCCCATCTTGTAGACTGTTTGTTTTTTTCTTATTGAGATGTTGCAGAACCTCATGTATTCTAGAGATCATTCTAGAGAATTATCCCTTACCTGTTTTACCACTGCTAATGATATTTCACAATTTGTAGACCCTCAGTCTACTCTTTTGATGAAATCTTGAAGTATTTTATTTTTAGTAGGTCCTGTTTTGTTCCCCATTGTGTATGCTTCTTTCTTTATTGTATGTAGTAATGTGTCTATCCTTTGCATTAGGGCCCTTAAGTTTGTTCCCATATTCTTATTGATCGTTTTTATATCTCAAGTTTACATATAGTTCTCTACTCCATCTTGAGTTTGTTTTGTGCATGGGGAAACTTATGAGTGCTGTCTCACTTTTCTGCAGGTGCAGATCTAATTTTTCCAGCACATTTTGTTGAAGAGCTTATATAGTGCAGTGTTTTTGTAAATGAAAGGAGATGCAGAGGAACAAGAAGTACACAGTATGAATCAAAAGCAGAGGGCTACAGCTCACTCAGGCATGTAGCCAAAAACTGAGCTGTGTCCTTTCTTTTATTCATACTCAAATTTGGAAATATTTGCCTGTTTGCCTTTACTCAAAAATTTTACTTAAAAATTTGATAAGTCACTTTCTTGGAACAACATTATCTCAAAAAACCAGGTGTGGTAAAAATATAATCTACAAAGCAGAAAACAGATGAAAACAAACTCCAGCTTAGACATTTTTTATCAAAAGATTGTTTGCAAATCTTTGATATGAAAACACCTGTTTGCAGACTATTTTGACCTCAAATGTGTATCCTTGAAGTTTTAATTTTTATCCCAGTTTTTTCAGCTACAGTGTAGTCAGAGCAATAGTCCAATTCAAATAAACAGAAAACAACAAATGGTAAACAAGGTGTGAAGAGATTGGAACTCTTTTGCACTGTTTGCGGACTTATAAATACATAAAACCATTGTGATATCAAGAACAATTAGGAATAAAAATACAATACAACCCATAAATAGTTTTTGCTAGGTGTATATATCAAAGAAATGAGATAGACATGAAGAGATGTATGCTCTCCTATCTTCATTGGACCATAATTCACAATAGCAAGAAACTGAAAATAGCCCAAATGTCCATTGGCAGATAAATGAATATAGAAGCGCTGCTAAATATTCACAATAGAATACTAGGCACCCATAACAAACTGGAATGAAATCACAAAATACCTCTGAACAGGAATGAAGCTGGAAGCCATTAGGCGGAGTGAAGTTAGTCAATCACAAAAAGACAAATATTGTTACAAGTCCTCTACTATAAGGATAAACAGCAAGACAAAGACAGACTTTTGTTGCCACATCCTTTAATCATCTAATATGATCTCCAAAGTAAGAAGTGGAGAGCCAGCTGGCGCTGTCCCTATAAGCCATTGATTACCCTCTTTATATGTCCATCTCAAAGGCCACTTTGACAGAGGAGCTCTCCCCTCAGCTGGGGCCAATTTCTCAAGATGAACGGAAAGACCATTCAGTTGCTAACATATAATACAATGCTAAGTTCCCCCCAAATCAACAGACACCCCTAAAGAGTTATAAGCACAGCTGAGCCCTGGTGGCATAGTGGTTGTGCCCGGGACTGCGCCCACTGGGTTGGAGGTTCAAATCCAGCAGCAAGGCTGGGCCTCCTACTCCCACCACCAGAGGACAGTGATGGCCCCCCCCCCCCAAAAAAAAGAGTTATAAGCACACTGGAAATTCAACTCAAAGTTGGGGAGAGGGAATTGAATGGTTCCAAGAAGGGGATAATACTTCTGTAGGTGAGTAAATGGGGGGAGCAGCCTCTTCTTGGGAATAAAAGCTTACCAAATATTGAAGAGAATCCAACAGGAGATAGATAACATACTGTGCTCTTAACTGGACATTTTGCCCTAGTTTCTATTTAGCTCTCTGTGAGCAGGTCTTGTGCTACAGAATACTGGGATTCTAACTGTTCTTCCGAGGCAGACAACATCCTTAACCTCGTCAGATGAATTTGATATGGAGACGCTAGTAAGCAAATTGGTGTTTACCTCAAACTCACCTGGAGCAAATTGAAGGAACTGACAATCCTTTGGATTTAAGACTGAAATTCAGCTAGTGTGAGAAAAAGCCGATAGCTTCTAATCTGAGGTTGTGGAACTGTGAGCTGTTGGTTGAGATCATTGGTTCAGATCTCTCGCTTTGAGGAAGCCGAGTAAAAGAAGGGTGACTGAGGGGTTGCACATATTTGTCATTTTAATGTGCACCATGCTTCTGATAACACTCATCAGTTTGGTAGGCATAGATATGCCTCTATAATAAGGTGACCAGATGTCCTGCTTTTTAACAATTTGTCCTGCATTCTGTGGCATTTTAAAATGAAATAAATACTATGTTTGTATTCTATGAACATTTTTGTTGCTCCATATAGACCAGATTTTTAATCAATAACACCCCCTCCCCTGCCCCCAGTCAATGGTGTCCACTTAAAATCTGGTCACTTTACAAGTAAGTATTGTTAAAAGTTTTGTCCTATCAGTAACCCCTGCTCCTGTCAAGTCCCTTAAGTGTTTAATCTTCAAAAGTCAACAATTCATGAATTTTGATCTGCAAAGCTGGCCTATACATGTATAATTTCCTTTTTTTCAGAACTGCTTTAAATTCTAAACCATTGGCTGAATTAATGATGCTAACAATAGAATTACCTTATGCCCTAGGCTATGATTTATAATGTTCTCTATCATAAAATAATTATGATGTCCCTAAAATAAAACAGAGACATATATAAACTATAGATATATAAAAGGAATTTGGGTTTCCACTGAATACAGCACAAGTCAAAGAACTATTGAATCCAGATGGTTCCCAGCTTTCGAAAAGAAAAGCCATCAAAGAAAGGTGTCACCCAAATTCACAAGAAAGAAGCAAACCAATATGTGTGATACATGGATGGTTAATAAAACAAAAATCCAAATGAAAGAATTATATCAGAGTGTACTTGTGATCTTCTGGTTTTCAAAAGACTATGGATGACAGTGGAAGCCCAAAATCCATATTCAAAGTGTCCATATGATTTCAACCTCTGGTGAATCCTCTCTGATCATTGGCCAGGGATAGGAATGGACTTGTTATTAGAAAAAGAACATTTCTATTGAGACTTCTATTTTGTCATTTTTGCTTTTTGCTATCACTGATGTTTACTTTTATATTTTTTCATAATTTTCTGTATATGAAATTTGGGGTAGGAATGGTCACAGAGAGCTTTTGGAAACAATGTACCTATCACAGCATCTTTAATAGCAAAGAATGATACAAACAAAAGATATAAGTTGAAATGAATGAATAAAATTTGAGATAAGGGTCCAGTAAGCAGTCTGAAACCTTCATGGTCACTTTCAGGTCTCAAAGTGTCCTGTTTGTTGTTGATATTGCCAGGTGGCATCAAATCACTTCTAGCTCACGACTGTTAACACTGCCCCATTCAGTCCCAACCTTGTAAGTTCTTATTTTTGAACTCATGTCGAAGCTACTAGGTATATCAATTTTGTTGAGAGTCTTTTTTTGTGGTTGTTGTTGCCCCATCTATTTTTCCAAGCATGAGGTCTTTATCTAGGGATTGGTTTCTCCAGACAATATGTCCAAAGGATGTGAGATGAAGTCTTACTCTCCTTGCCTCTTAAGGGAATTCTGGCTATACTTCTTTCAAGAATTATTTGATTGTCCTGGGCAATTTCAATATTCTTCTCCACTACCATAATTCAAATACATTCATTCTTCTTTAGTCTTCTTTATTGAATTTCAAACTGTCACATGCATATAAAACAATTGAAATGACTATTGATGATATCAGGTTTATTTTAGTTCCCAAAATAGCATAGTTGCTTTTCAACATTTTAAAGAGATCTCGTGCAGCATTTTTTACCTAATGCAATGAATGCATCTTTTGATCTCTTCACTATTGCTTCTATTTGAATCGATTATGGATATAAGCAAGATGAGTTACTTGGCAACTCTGCTTTCTCTCCTTTTTCCACAGTGTTACTTCTTAGTCCAGTTGTGAGGCTATTTGTCTTCCTTACATGGGAGCTGTCGTGATTATGAGTTGGGCTGTGATCTGCATCATTGACAGTTTGAAACCACCAGCAGCTCTACTGGAGAAGGACTGGGCTTTCTACTCCTCTAAACAGTACAGTTTTGATAAGCTAGGGAGTAGGGAGTTATTTTGCTTTTCAGTTTGAGTTGTTATCCCTACCAAAGGCTACTATCCTTCATCTTTACCAGCAAGTGTTTCAAGTCCTCCTCACTTTTATCAAAGAAACCCTATCTGCATACTGCAGGTTGTTAATAAGACTTCTAATAATATTGTTGGCAACACATGCCAATAAAATTTTCCCAAAGATCATCCAACAAAGGTTGCAGTAGAAGACTGATGGTGAGCTGACAGTAGTCGAGGCCATATTCAGAACTGGAAGTCCTTCAACTCTTGAGGGCTGCTGGGTCAAAGGTCAGGGAAACACACGGCTGAGTCTTTTGTAGGACAATCCAGGTAGTCTGGCCACAGGCAGCAGAAAGCAGGGCAGGTCACCAACAGTCAGTAAGATGACAGGATCTGAGTCCCAAACTTAAGTGATGTGTACACCGGCAGCATGGAAAAGCTCATCTCAAAGGAACAGCAAGCTCTAGTGACACAATCCATAGGTTGGCAGTCCCACAGGTAGTGTAGCTCACAAATCAAAGCAGAGAAATTGCAGCCACATGCTGGCCTGATCACCAGAAAGCAAGACAGAGAGAGAGAGAGAGGTTGCTGAGCCATTTATCTCTCTGCCCCCAATCAAACTGAGACTTTATTAATCCCGCCAATTCCTATTGGTTAGGTTGGCACAATAAACCTACCTATCACAGTTCATCCCTTGCTAACTTGACACCTGTACACAATTATTAAGCCAAATATAATTTCCAGACATGAATGAAGTCACATTTATAGGCAGCACCTAAATATTCTTCAGAGCTATCAGTAAAGCAAACATGTATTTCCTGTTCTTCAGTTACCATATATTTCAGACCACAAGACACAGCCAGTTTTTAGAGTAGGAAAATAAGAAAAAAATATTCTGAACTAAATAGTACCAGTATACAAAAATGTTCTGAGGTACTACACCTTCAGACCATAAGACAGATGCATCCTTTAGCCCCCCACTTTGGGGGGAAAATATATCTTCTGGTCTGAAAAATATGGTGAATATCATAAGGAACTCACCAGAAGGCTATAGATGCAGACTGGGAAAAGCAAGGTACTGTGACACCTTTCCTGACCTCTTAATCCAAAGGCATGAAAAGCCCAAAATAGTTACTGGGCATTCTCAGCTGCCAATTAAGTGGAATCAGTGCTCTTTTTCATGGTGGGAGGGTTTCTTTCTTTGAGACTAAGACCTATAGGCCTGAAGCATAGGTTTTTTGGGACAGGAGGTAAAAGTGCAGCAAGTGAAACAATTACCTTGGTGAGGAGAAGTCTTTGTTGCTGTGCCCATGCATAGCCTCCATCCCTGCTACTGCTGAGTGCCCCATATCTCAGCAAAAGAAGCCAACATTGAGTCTAAGACATGGAACCATTCCTCAGGGAGATCAACTGGCAGGTTGATTACATAGGACCACTTATGTCATGGAGGGGGAAGTGTTTTATTCTTATTGGAATAGACACTCTGGATATGTATTTGCCTTCCTTGGATACAATGTTTCTCCCAAAAATACCATTCATGAACTGAGAGAATGCCTTATCCATCCTGCGATCATCTGGTATAGCATTGCTTCAGATCAAGGAAGTCACACCACAGGAAATGAAGTGTGGCAATGGGCCCATGCCCAGGGAATCCACGGGTCATATCATGTCCCTCATCATCCTAAAGCAGCTGGCTTGGTGGAACAATGGAATGGCCTCTAGAAGACACAATTATGAAGCCAGTTAGGTGGCAGCAACTTGCAGAGTAGGATGCAATGTTTTCCAGGAGACTGTATACCAGCAGTTCTCAACATGTGGGTCGTGACCCCTCTGGGGGTCAAACTACCCTTTCAAAGGGGATGCCCTATTCATAACTATAGCAAAATTATTGTCATGAAGTTGCAAAAATAATAACTTTGTGGTTGCGGGGGTCACCACAACATTAGGAACTATAGTAAAGGATTGCGGCATTAGGAAGGTTGAGAACCACTGCTGTATGTTATAAGCCAACAGGAAAATATGGTGCTGGGTCTCTAATATCCAGAATTCTTGGGTCCAGAAACCAAGGGGTGAAAGCTGGCATGGCACCACTCACTATTACCCCAAGTAGGCCTTTCTAGATTTTGGAAGCAGCATATTCTTCACTTGGGTATTCTACTTCGATCTATTTATTAAGTGACTCAAAAGGCCTCCAATTTTAAATAGGGTCCAAAATGTGATAAGGCTCTGTAAGAGGTTACGGATGTTGTGCAAGTTACTTTGCTACTGGGGCCATATGATCCAGCTGGTCCAATGGTGCTAGGGGTGTCAGTTGTAGGTAGAGATGCAGATGGAGTCTTTGGCAGGCCCCTATTGGTGAATCACAGCATAGACTGTTGAGATTTTGGAGTAAAGTCCCACCATCCTCTGTACACAACTATTCCCCTTTTGAAAAACAACTGTTGGTCTGTTACCGAGCTGGCCTGAGTGGAGACTGAATGTCTCACCATGGACCACCAAGTCACCATGAGGCCTGAGCTGCTCCTCATGAACTGGGTATTATCTGACCCACAGAGTCATAAAGTTGGACATGCACAGCAACACTGCATTTTTAAATGAAAGTTTTATATACAAGTTTGGACTAGAGTAGAACCTGAAGGTACAAGTAAGCAGCATGAAGTGGCCTAAATACCCAGTCTCCACTCCTATCCTAATAACTTTGAGAAGAATGGGGATGACAAAACATTTCATTGTGCTTATTGAGAACCTGTTCTCAGATTAGGAGGCAGGTATGTAAACAGAGCAAGGAAAACTGCACAATCTAAAATGAGGAACGTTGTATATCAGGGTTGTGTCCTCTCACCATATGTAGTCACTATGTATGCCGAGCAGATCATCAGAGAAGCATGCAGACTGAAGAAGCTTGATGAGAGGACACACATATGATGCCCATCTTTCCTGATGTTACAAAATGGAGTATTCTCTTGTTTTGTGTGCACAGCTGCATCCTGATCTATGTGCAGGTTCCACATGAAGCTCTTGCAAAGCTCTTCCAAAGCTTAGTGCAGCATTTTCATTGATGATCCATCAATTCCTGTAGCCTTACTTTTGGTTAATGTCTTCATAGAAGCTTGATCTTCATACTTCAGTACTATTGATTCTTATTCATCTGCTATCTCCTGACATAGTTGAATGCAGAATAATTCTTTTTGGTACTGTGATCATATATATTCTTTACATCTTTTAATTATTCTTGCATCATTTAATAATTTTCCTGAATCTTTCCATAATGTAACCTAAGACTATAACTTATCTCTGTACTTGTTCAGCTAAAGATAGCTTAGAGCAAAAGTTCTCAACCTCTGGGTCGTGACCCCTTGGGAGTGGAATGACCCTTTCACAGGGGTTGCCTGCTTCAGAACAGTGGTAAGACGACTGTGATGAAGTAGCAATGAAAATAATTTTATAGGTGGGTAGCGGCAGTCACCAGAACATGAGGAACTGTATCAAAGGATTGCTGCATTAGGAAGGTTGAGAACCAGTGGCTTAGAGCATTCGTCCTTTCACCATTTGTCTGTGTTGTTTTGAGTGTTGCTGTGATGCTGGAAGCTATGTCACAGGTATTGCAAATGTCAGGTGCGTCTCCTAAAGTAAACAGATTTCAATGGAGCTTCGAGACTAAAAAGAAGGAATCAGCTGTCCACTCTGGAGAAATTAGACTCGGACACCAAAAGGTCCTGTTGACCCTCTCCTAAATCTAACATACATGGAATTTTGAAATAGGAAATGTAATGGTGTCAGTTGGCAGGCTTCTTTCACCACTCTTCTCAGCTGACGCCTGGCTTCTATAGGCCCAACTCAGCGTAACTATCAAACCACCTGGAGTTTGCAGCCGGCCTTGGCCCAAACACACTGCCTTGGACACCTGAACTCTCAGAGAATTAGAGATCTTGGCCAAGGTGTGGTCATTGCACTCTGTCTGGGTCCACTTGTTGCTATGCCTCTTTTGTCACTATTTCAGTCCCTGTCTCAGTTGCTACTTCAGGCTTACCGGTCTGAGACCATCACAGTCCAGGGTTCCCAAACTAAAGGGAAGTGCCTCTCTTAATTCTTGTTGATTATTAGGGCCACTAGATGATTCCATGTTCGGCGGGTCTTATCCATCTTGAACAGGACCCCAGACAATCTGTGCAAAGGTCAACAACTCGGTGTTTCCCTCATCAGCCTTTGGAACAAGCACCCATCAAAATCAAATGGCATTTAAAAATAAGGTCAAATCCTCAACCTGGATCAGCAGCTGAACTCTTAATCATTGCCTCACTAGGACGCTGTATAAAAGTGCCACCAATTCTGATTCCTAAAACACATTTGGCTGTCAGCATTGAAGAATCTGTGGGACCATTTAAGCAAGGGGCATTTCCTTAACTTTGAACATTTTCTTCCCTATTGCTATGTCATATACATCTTCTTATCAGTTCAGTCTTGAATTTTTTCATTGCTTGAATTACTTGCAGATATTCAAGAAGTTATCACCTGACTATGTGTAAGAAGTATGCTCACAACTTTAGCATCCACAATTTTAGAATAAATGACTTTACTGACAATTGAACATGATTGTTGATGTTTTAAAGGTTTGTCAGTCTGACACTAAAGGAAACCATACAAATAAAAAAATAAGGTGATGCTATCCTGTATAGAAAAATTAAAATAAGTTAAAATACATCTAACTAATGGAAAACCACTTTGAAAAATATTTAGCTCTTTTTAAAAGACAATTTGCTCTGCCAAGAATTCGTTCCTACACATTCTATATCAATCTTGTTTGCTGGAATCAAACAAGTAAGAACATGGTGATAACTATCAGAGACTTCAGCCTTCAGTATGGATTTCCCCTCAATACCAAAATTACTATCATGATAAATAGAGAAAACATGGAAGTTGCAGAAGATTGTATTTTGCTTGGGGCCAGTCAATGCTCGAGGAAGCAGCAGTTGCAGGGTGCCTATGAGTTGGACCTGACTGAACAGCCCCTGACAACCAATGCCTCCATGTGCATGGCAACAAAAACTAATCCCAGAAGATAAGAAAGTGGAATTGGGAAAAAGGCTAGGTGAGTATATCAACAAGGCAATTCCATGTGTATGACTCTGGAACGTGTGAGATTTTCATATCCTGAAGAAAAACATGGCATTCATTGAAATGACATTAATGGCATATAAATTCAAGGAAAAGAGAGTAGATCACCAAGATGCTGTGTATGAGCAACCATTCTGTCTAAAATGTCTTGAGATATTTCAGTATTAAGAGACTGAGTGAAAACAAGAACAAGATCGACTGATATTTAAGGCTTAATTGTTTTACTCATTAGTTAGATGAGGAATCTGAGAAAGAAGTGTAATATCACATATCCATTTTTCTACTTCATCTTAGTCACATAATGTTTCACATGTTCCCTTTATTTACTAGCTCATTTTGAAATATTTAATCTGTTTTCTTCAGCTTTGTTATCTCAATTTTCTTGTGGGTGCATGTGTGTATGTGTGCATGTTTTCATTAGCTGGGCAAATTTTACGTAATTAGAATATTCTTATATTTTATGAAGCTTGATTATATTTTTAAATTTCTATATTTAAGTCAAAACACAATTACTTAAGTATTAGAAGTAGATTCTTTGGGAATTTAAACAAGAGAGTCTTCTGTTACTTAAAAGGAATAAAAAAATTAACCTTTTTGACTTTGATGTTAAGGCACGTTCCAGATGGTCTTCCGTTTCTATTCAGATCTCACATGATAAAGTTGTGCTTTTCAGTTTCTTCTTTGATTACTTTGAATATATTTTGTAGATTGGTCTCTTCATAGACAAATGATCAATTTTCCTTATTATCTATGATTTTATTACATTTAGTTATCTAGGATCCTCCTCTACAATTCTTGGATTTTTCTACTACCATTTTTTCCATGATGCAGAAAGACTTTCTTTCAAAATCAGAGAACCAAATAAAATTTTCTGTGATAATTAAGGAGTTTTCAATATGAATACTTCTCCCATTATTCTAATGTAATTACAACATTAATAATCAATTTCAGATATGTAGCTCTTAATGTAAACTGCCATAATACAGCTTTCAGAAAAAGAAATTTTGACATAGGATAGAAGAGATTTTTCAAGAATACATAAATTGCTGTCTTTGGAAAAAATAAAACTCAATAACTTGTTCTACACTAAAACTCTGAGCTTTTTCTCATTAAGGACAGCTAAATAGAGTGAAAATCCAAGACCTAGAGGAAGAGAATGTATTTTTAATACCTAAAGCTGACAAAAGCAATTTACCCCAAGCCTATGAACAAAAATAGAAGGCAGACTCAGAAAAAGAGAATAGTTACAATAATATAAAAACTTGACTATTCTGTTACTTATCTCAAATATAAATGGAAACTCTGATGCAATGCATTTTCACTTTCAGAAAATATCTGAAATTAAACCTTTTTCTTTATTCCAAACATTGGGCCAAATATGGAATAATTTGAAGTCTCATACACTTCTTATGGAAAAGAAAGCTGTTGCAATTGCATTTAAAAATCCTCTGGATGCATCCAAGAAAGCTGTACATATGCAAAACCAGTAATTCCACATATGTACTTAACACATCCATTCATTTGTACGGATGATTTCCAAAATATTTTAATTAGTTTTATTGGTATCTAGTTCATGTATAACACAATCCCATTGTTTAACTCTATTAAGAAAGGCTGTGCAATCACCACCACAACCCATTTCAGTACGTTTATATTCTTCTGGTACTTTTGGTGGTTAGCTCCCCATTTTCCCCCAACCTCCTTCTATGCCCCTAAAGAATTATTAATCCACTTACTGTCTCCAAAAATTTACCTATCCTAGATTTCATATATGGAAAAGCATACAAAATACAAACAGAACCATGAAATAATGACAAAAGAGAGGAAAATCTCAATCAAATGGAGAGTAGAAAATATGAAAAGC